>CATOUR010000247.1:0-41963 GCA_951848785.1 Callosobruchus maculatus
AATTCAGCCGAATACAACAAGAAAAGAACAGAAAATAGCTAAAAACAACAAAAAGCAGGCAGATAACAGCTTTAAACGGTAGAAAATGACCAAATACAACCGAATAGAGTCAAATCCAGCTAAAAACGACGGAAAGTAAGCAGATAACAGCGCTAAGCAACAGAAAACGAATAAATACAGCGGAATACAACTGAAAATAACAGAAAACAGCTCCTAGAACAACAGAAAGCAAGCAGATAACGGCTGTAAACGGTAGAAAACGACCGAATACAACCAAGTAGAACAGAAAACAGAGCATAACAACAGAAAGCAGGCAGATAACAGCGCTAAACAATAGAAAATGACTAAATTCAGCCGAATACAACAAGAAAAGAACAGAAAACAGCTAAAAACAACAGAAATCAAGCAGATAACAACTGCAAACGGTACAAAACGACCAAATACAACCGAATAGAACAGAAAACAGAGCATAACAACAGAAAGCAGGCAGATAACAGCGCTAAACAACAAAAAACGACAAAACACAGCCGAATACACCCGAAAATAACAGAAAACAGCTCTCAAAACAACAGAAAGCAAGCAGATAACGGCTGCAAACGGTAGAAAACGACTGAATACAACCAAATAGAACAGAAAACAGAGCATAACAACAGAAAGAAGGCAGATAAAAGCGCTAAACAATAAAAAACGACTAAATTCAGCCGAATACAACAAGAAAAGAACAGAAAACAGCTAAAAACAAAGGAAATCGAGTAGATAACAACTGTAAACGATAGAAAACGACCAAATACAACCGAATAGAGCCAAAACCGACAGAAAGGAAGCAGATAACAGCGCTAAACAAGAGAAAACGACTAAGCACAGCCGAACACATCCGGTAATAACAGAAAACAGCTCTCAAAGCAACAGAAAGCAAGCAGATAACGGCTGTAAACGGTAGGAAACGGCCGCATACAACTAAATAGAACAGAAAACAGAGCATAACAACAGAAAGCGGGCAGATAACAGCGCTTAACAATAGAAAACGACTAAATTCAGCCGAATACAACATGAAAAGAAAAGAAAATAGCTAAAAACAACAGAAATCAAGCAGATAACAACTGTAAACGATAGAAAACGACCAAATACAACCGAATAGGGTCAGAACTAACTCAAAACGACAGAAAGCAAGCAGATAACAGCGGGAAACAGCAGAAAACGACTAAACACAGCCGAATACAACCAAAATGAGTAGAAAACAGCTAAAAACAACAGAAAGCAGGCAGATAACAGCTGTAAACGGTAGAAAATGACCAAATACAACCAAATAGAGCCAAATCCGGCTAAAAACGACAGAAAGTAAGCAGATAACAGCGCTAGACAACAGAAAACCACTAAACACAGCGGAATACAACTGAAAATAACAGAAAGCAGCTCCTAGAACAACAGAAAGCAAGCAGATAACGGCTGTAAACGGTAGAAAACGACCGAATACAACCAAACAGAACAGAAAACAGAGCATAACAACAGAAAGAAGGCAGATAAAAGCGCTAAACAATAAAAAACGACTAAATTCAGCCGAATACAACAAGAAAAGAACAGAAAACAGCTAAAAACAACGGAAATCGAGTAGATAACAACTGTAAACGATAGAAAACGACCAAATACAACCGAATAGAGCCAAAACCGACAGAAAGGAAGCAGATAACAGCGCTAAACAAGAGAAAACGACTAAGCACAGCCGAACACATCCGGAAATAACAGAAAACAGCTCTCAAAGCAACAGAAAGCAAGCAGATAACGGCTGTAAACGGTAGGAAACGGCCGCATACAACTAATAGAACAGAAAACAGAGCATAGCAACAGAAAGCGGGCAGATAACAGCGCTAAACAATAGAAAACGACTAAATTCAGCCGAATACAACAAGAAAAGGGCAGAAAACAGCTAAAAACAACAGAAATCAAGCAGATAACAACTGTAAACGGTACAAAACGACCAAATACAACCGAATAGAGTCAAAACTAACGCAAAACGACACAAAGCAAGCAGATAACGGCTGTAAACGCTAGAAAGCGACCGAGTACAACCAAATAGAACAGAAAACAGAGCATAACAACAGAAAGCGGGCAGATAACAGCGCTAAACAATAGAAAACGACTAAATTCAGCCGAATACAACAAGAAAAGAACAGAAAAAAGCTAAAAACAACAAAAAGCAGGCAGATAACAGCTGTAAACGGTAGAAAATGACCAAATACAACCGAATAGAGTCAAATCCAGCTAAAAACGACGGAAAGTAAGCAGATAACAGCGCTAAGCAACAGAAAACGACTAAATACAGCGGAATACAACTGAAAATAACAGAAAACAGCTCCTAGAACAACAGAAAGCAAGCAGATAACGGCTGTAAACGGTAGAAAACGACCGAATACAACCAAATAGAACAGAAAACAGAGCATAACAACAGAAAGCAGGCAGATAACAGCGCTAAACAATAGAAAACGACTAAATTCAGCCGAATACAACAAGAAAAGGAGAGAAAACAGCTAAAAACAACAGAAATCAAGCAGATAACAACTGTAAACGGTACAAAACGACCAAATACAACCGAATAGAACAGAAAACAGAGCATAACAACAGAAAGCAGGCAGATAACAGCGCTAAACAACAAAAAACGACAAAACACAGCCGAATACACCCGAAAATAACAGAAAACAGCTCTCAAAACAACAGAAAGCAAGCAGATAACGGCTGCAAACGGTAGAAAACGACTGAATACAACCAAATAGAACAGAAAACAGAGCATAACAACAGAAAGAAGGCAGATAAAAGCGCTAAACAATAAAAAACGACTAAATTCAGCCGAATACAACAAGAAAAGAACAGAAAACAGCTAAAAACAAAGGAAATCGAGTAGATAACAACTGTAAACGATAGAAAACGACCAAATACAACCGAATAGAGCCAAAACCGACAGAAAGGAAGCAGATAACAGCGCTAAACAAGAGAAAACGACTAAGCACAGCCGAACACATCCGGTAATAACAGAAAACAGCTCTCAAAGCAACAGAAAGCAAGCAGATAACGGCTGTAAACGGTAGGAAACGGCCGCATACAACTAAATAGAACAGAAAACAGAGCATAACAACAGAAAGCGGGCAGATAACAGCGCTTAACAATAGAAAACGACTAAATTCAGCCGAATACAACATGAAAAGAAAAGAAAATAGCTAAAAACAACAGAAATCAAGCAGATAACAACTGTAAACGATAGAAAACGACCAAATACAACCGAATAGGGTCAGAACTAACTCAAAACGACAGAAAGCAAGCAGATAACAGCGGGAAACAGCAGAAAACGACTAAACACAGCCGAATACAACCAAAATGAGTAGAAAACAGCTAAAAACAACAGAAAGCAGGCAGATAACAGCTGTAAACGGTAGAAAATGACCAAATACAACCAAATAGAGCCAAATCCGGCTAAAAACGACAGAAAGTAAGCAGATAACAGCGCTAGACAACAGAAAACCACTAAACACAGCGGAATACAACTGAAAATAACAGAAAGCAGCTCCTAGAACAACAGAAAGCAAGCAGATAACGGCTGTAAACGGTAGAAAACGACCGAATACAACCAAACAGAACAGAAAACAGAGCATAACAACAGAAAGAAGGCAGATAAAAGCGCTAAACAATAAAAAACGACTAAATTCAGCCGAATACAACAAGAAAAGAACAGAAAACAGCTAAAAACAACGGAAATCGAGTAGATAACAACTGTAAACGATAGAAAACGACCAAATACAACCGAATAGAGCCAAAACCGACAGAAAGGAAGCAGATAACAGCGCTAAACAAGAGAAAACGACTAAGCACAGCCGAACACATCCGGAAATAACAGAAAACAGCTCTCAAAGCAACAGAAAGCAAGCAGATAACGGCTGTAAACGGTAGGAAACGGCCGCATACAACTAATAGAACAGAAAACAGAGCATAGCAACAGAAAGCGGGCAGATAACAGCGCTAAACAATAGAAAACGACTAAATTCAGCCGAATACAACAAGAAAAGGGCAGAAAACAGCTAAAAACAACAGAAATCAAGCAGATAACAACTGTAAACGGTACAAAACGACCAAATACAACCGAATAGAGTCAAAACTAACGCAAAACGACACAAAGCAAGCAGATAACGGCTGTAAACGCTAGAAAGCGACCGAGTACAACCAAATAGAACAGAAAACAGAGCATAACAACAGAAAGCGGGCAGATAACAGCGCTAAACAATAGAAAACGACTAAATTCAGCCGAATACAACAAGAAAAGAACAGAAAAAAGCTAAAAACAACAAAAAGCAGGCAGATAACAGCTGTAAACGGTAGAAAATGACCAAATACAACCGAATAGAGTCAAATCCAGCTAAAAACGACGGAAAGTAAGCAGATAACAGCGCTAAGCAACAGAAAACGACTAAATACAGCGGAATACAACTGAAAATAACAGAAAACAGCTCCTAGAACAACAGAAAGCAAGCAGATAACGGCTGTAAACGGTAGAAAACGACCGAATACAACCAAATAGAACAGAAAACAGAGCATAACAACAGAAAGCAGGCAGATAACAGCGCTAAACAATAGAAAACGACTAAATTCAGCCGAATACAACAAGAAAAGGAGAGAAAACAGCTAAAAACAACAGAAATCAAGCAGATAACAACTGTAAACGGTACAAAACGACCAAATACAACCGAATAGAGTCAAATCCAGCTAAAAACGACAGAAAGTAAGCAGGTAACAGCGCTAAGCAACAGAAAACGACTAAATACAGCGGAATACAACTGAAAATAACAGAAAACAGCTCCTAGAACAACAGAAAGCAAGCAGATAACGGCTGTAAACGCTAGAAAGCGACCGAGTACAACCAAATAGAACAGAAAACAGAGCATAGCAACAGAAAGCGGGCAGATAACAGCGCTAAACAATAGAAAACGACTAAATTCAGCCGAATACAACAAGAAAAGAACAGAAAATAGCTAAAAACAACAAAAAGCAGGCAGATAACAGCTGTAAACGGTAGAAAATGACCAAATACAACCGAATAGAGCCAAATGCAGCTAAAAACGGCAGAAAGTAAGCAGATAACAGCGCTAAGCAACAGAAAACGACTAAATACAGCGGAATACAGCTGAAAATAACAGAGAACAGCTCCTAAAACAACAGAAAGCAAGCAGATAACGGCTGTAAACGGTAGAAAACGACCGAATACAACCAAATAGAACAGAAAACAGAGCATAACAACAGAAAGCAGGCAGATAACAGCGCTAAACAATGGAAAAGGACTAAATTCAGCAGAATACAACAAGAAGAGGACAGAAAACAGCTAAAAACAACAGAAATCAAGCAGATAACAACTGTAAATGGTACAAAACGACCAAATACAACCGAATAGAGTCAAAACTAAGGCAAAACGACAGAAAGCAAGCAGATAACGGCTGTAAACGCTAGAAAGCGACCGAGTACAACCAAATAGAACAGAAAACAGAGCATAACAACAGAAAGCGGGCAGATAACAGCGCTAAACAATAGAAAACGACTAAATTCAGCCGAATACAACAAGAAAAGAACAGAAAATAGCTAAAAACAACAAAAAGCAGGCAGATAACAACTGTAAACGGTAGAAAATGACCAGATACAACCGAATAGAGCCAAATCCAGCTAAAAACGACAGAAAGTAAGCAGATAACAGCGCTAAGCAACAGAAAACGACTAAATACAGCGGAATACAACTGAAAATAACAGAAAACAGCTCCTAGAACAACAGAAAGCAAGCAGATAACGGCTGTAAACGCTAGAAAGGGACCTAGTACAACCAAATAGAACAGAAAACAGAGCATAACAACAGAAAGCGGGCAGATAACAGCGCTAAACAATAGAAAACGACTAAATTCAGCCGAATACAACAAGAAAAGAACAGAAAATAGCTAAAAACAACAAAAAGCAGGCAGATAACAGCTGTAAACGGTAGAAAATGACCAAATACAACCGAATAGTGTCAAATCCAGCTAAAACGACAGAAAGTAAGCAGATAACAGCGCTAAGCAACAGAAAACAACTAAATACAGCGGAATACAACTGAAAATAACAGAAAACAGCTCCTAGAACAACAGAAAGCAAGCAGATAGCGGCTGTAAACGAAAGAAAACGACCGAATACAACCAAATAGAACAGAAAACAGAGCATAACAACAGAAAGCAGGCAGATAATAGCGCTAAACAACAGAAAACGACAAAACACAGCCGAATACATCCGGAAATAACAGAAAACAGCTCTCAAAACAACAGAAAGCAAGCAGATAACGGCTGTAAACGGTAGAAAACGACTGAATACAACCAAATAGAACAGAAAACAGAGCATAGCAACAGAAAGAACGCAGATAAAAGCGCTAAACAATAAAAAACGACTAAATTCAGCCGAATACAACAAGAAAAGGACAGAAAACAGCTAAAAACAACAGAAATCGAGTAGATAACAACTGTAAACGATAGAAAACGACCAAATACAACCGAATAGAGCCAAAGCCGACAGAAAGCAAGCAGATAACAGCGCTAAACAAGAGAAAACGACTAAGCACAGCCGAATACATCCGAAAATAACAGAAAACAGCTCTCAAAGCAACAGAAAGCAAGCAGATAACGGCTGTAAACGGTAGGAAATGGCCGCATACAACTAAATAGAACAGAAAACAGAGCATAACAACAGAAAGCGGGCAGATAACAGCGCTAAACGATAGAAAACGACTAATTTCAGCCGAATACAACAAGAAAAGAACAGAAAATAGCTAAAAACAACAGAAATCAAGCAGATAACAACTGTAAATGATAGAAAACGACCAAATACAACCAAATAGGGTCAGAACTAACTCAAAACGACAGAAAGCAAGCAGATAACAGCGGGAAACAGCAGAAAACGACTAAACACAGCCGCATACAACAAGAAAAGGACAGAAAACAGCGAAGAACAACAGAAATCAAGCAGATAACAACTGCAAACGGTACAAAACGACCAAATACAACCGAATAGAACAGAAAACAGGGCATAACAACAGAAAGCAGGCAGATAACAGCGCTAAACAACAGAAAACGACAAAACACAGCCGAATACATCCGAAAATAACAGAAAACAGCTCTCAAAACAACAGAAAGCAAGCAGATAACGGCTGTAAACGCTAGAAAGCGACCGAGTACAACCAAATAGAACAGAAAACAGAGCATAACAACAGAAAGCGGGCAGATAACAGCGCTAAGCAATAGAAAACGACTAAATTCAGCCGAATACAACAAGAAAAGAACAGAAAATAGCTAAAATAACAAAAAGCAGGCAGATAACAGCTGTAAACGGTAGAAAATGACCAAATACAACCGAATAGAGTCAAATCCAGCTAAAAACGACAGAAAGTAAGCAGGTAACAGCGCTAAGCAACAGAAAACGACTAAATACAGCGGAATACAACTGAAAATAACAGAAAACAGCTCCTAGAACAACAGAAAGCAAGCAGATAACGGCTGTAAACGGTAGAAAGCGACCGAATGCAACCAAATAAAACAGAGCATAACAACAGAAAGCAGGCAGATAACAGCGCTAAACAATAGAAAATGACTAAATTCAGCCGAATACAACAAGAAAAGAACAGAAAGCAGCTAAAAACAACAGAAATCAAGCAGATAACAACTGCAAACGGTACAAAACGACCAAATACAACCGAATAGAACAGAAAACAGGGCATAACAACAGAAAGCAGGCAGATAACAGCGCTAAACAACAGAAAACGACAAAACACAGCCGAATACATCCGAAAATAACAGAAAACAGCTCTCAAAACAACAGAAAGCAAGCAGATAACGGCTGTAAACGGTAGAAAACGACTAAATACATCCAAATAGAACAGAAAACAGAGCATAACAACTGAAAGAAGGCAGATAAAAGCGTTAAACCACAAAAACGACTAAATTCAGCCGAATACAACAAGAAAAGAACAGAAAACAGCTAAAAACAAAAGAAATCGGGTAGATAACAACTGTAAACGATAGAAAACGACCAAATACAACCGAATAGAGCCAAAACCGACAGAAAGCAAGCAGATAACAGCGCTAAACAAGAGAAAACGACTAAGCACCAGCCGAATACATCCGAAAATAACAGAAAACAGCTCTCAAAGCAACAGAAAGCAAGCAGATAACGGCTGTAAACGGTAGGAAACGGCCGCATACAACTAAATAGAACAGAAAGCAGAGCATAACAACAGAAAGCGGGCAGATAACAGCACTAAACAATAGAAAACTACTAAATTCAGCCGAATGCAACAAGAAAAGAACAGAAAATAGCTAAAAACAACAGAAATCAAGCAGATAACAACTGTAAACGATAGAAAACGAACAAATACAACCGAATAGGGTCAGAACTAACTCAAAACGACAGAAAGCAAGCAGATAACAGCGGGAAACAGCAGAAAACGACTAAACACAGCCGAATACATCCGAAAATAACAGAAAACAGCACTCAAAACAACAGAAAGCAAGCAGATAACGGCTGTAAACGGTAGAAAACGACTAAATACAACCGAATAGAACAGAAAACAGAGCATAACAACAGAAAGCAGGCAGATAACAGCGCTAAACAATAGAAAACGACTAAATTCAGCCGAATACAACAAGAAAAGGACAGAAAACAGCTAAAAACAACAGAAATCAAGCAGATAACAACTGTAAACGGTACAAAACGACCAAATACAACCGAATAGAGTCAAAACTAACGCAAAACGACAGAAAGCAAGCAGATAACGGCTGTAAACGCTAGAAAGCGACCGAGTACAACCAAATAGAACAGAAAACAGAGCATAACAACAGAAAGCGGGCAGGTAACAGCGCTAAACAATAGAGAACGACTAAATTCAGCCGAATACAACAAGAAAAGAACAGAAAATAGCTAAAAACAACAAAAAGCAGGCAGATAACAGCTGTAAACGGTAGGAAATGACCAAATACAACCGAATAGAGTCAAATCCAGCTAAAAACGACAGAAAGTAAGCAGATAACAGCGCTAAGCAACAGAAAACGACTAAATACAGCGGAATAACTGAAAATAACAGAAAACAGCTCCTAGAACAACAGAAAGCAAGCAGATAACGGCTGTAAGCGGTAGAAAACGACCGAATACAACCAAATAGAACAGAAAACAGAGCATAACAACAGAAAGCAGGCAGATAATAGCGCTAAACAACAGAAAACGACAAAACACAGCCGAATACATCCGGAAATAACAGAAAACAGCTCTCAAAACAACAGAAAGCAAGCAGATAACGGCTGTAAACGGTAGAAAACGACTGAATACAACCAAATAGAACAGAAAACAGAGCATAGCAACAGAAAGAACGCAGATAAAAGCGCTAAACAATAAAAAACGACTAAATTCAGCCGAATACAACAAGAAAAGGACAGAAAACAGCTAAAAACAACAGAGATCGAGTAGATAACAACTGTAAACGATAGAGAACGACCAAATACAACCAAATAGAGCCAAAGCCGACAGAAAGCAAGCAGATAACAGCGCTAAACAAGAGAAAACGACTAAGCACAGTCGAATACATCCGAAGATAACAGAAAACAGCTCTCAAAGCAACAGAAAGCAGGCAGATAACGGCTGTAAACGGTAGGAAATGGCCGCATACAACTAAATAGAACAGAAAACAGAGCATAACAACAGAAAGCGGGCAGATAACAGCGCTAAACAATAGAAAACGACTAATTTCAGCCGAATACAACAAGAAAAGAACAGAAAATAGCTAAAAACAACAGAAATCAAGCAGATAACAACTGTAAATGATAGAAAACGACCAAATACAACCAAATAGGGTCAGAACTAACTCAAAACGACAGAAAGCAAGCAGATAACAACTGTAAACGGTACAAAACGACCAAATACAACCGAATAGAGTCAAAACTAACGCAAAACGACAGAGAGCAAGCAGATAACGGCTGTAAACGCTAGAAAGCGGCCGAGTACAACCAAATAGAACAGAAAACAGAGCATAACAACAGAAAGCGGGCAGATAACAGCGCTAAACAATAGAAAACGACTAAATTCAGCCGAATACAACAAGAAAAGAACAGAAAATAGCTAAAAACAACAAAAAGCAGGCAGATAACAGCTGTAAACGGTAGAAAATGACCAAATACAACCGAATAGAGTCAAATCCAGCTAAAAACGACAGAAAGTAAGCAGGTAACAGCGCTAAGCAACAGAAAACGACTAAATACAGCGGAATACAACTGAAATTAACAGAAAACAGCTCCTAGAACAACAGAAAGCAAGCAGATAACGGCTGTAAACGGTAGAAAACGACCGAATACAACCAAATAAAACAGAGCATAACAACAGAAAGCAGGCAGATAACAGCGCTAAACAATAGAAAATGACTAAATTCAGCCGAATACAACAAGAAAAGAACAGAAAACAGCTAAAAACAACAGAAATCAAGCAGATAACAACTGCAAACGGTACAAAACGACCAAATACAACCGAATAGAACAGAAAACAGAGCATAACAACAGAAAGCAGGCAGATAACAGCACTAAACAACAGAAAACGACAAAACACAGCCGAATACATCCGAAAATAACAGAAAACAGCTCTCAACGCAACAGAAAGCATGCAGATAACGGCTGTAAACGGTAGAAAACGACAAAATGCATCCAAATAGAACAGAAAACAGAGCATAACAACTGAAAGAAGGCAGATAAAAGCGTTAAACCATAAAAAACGACTAAATTCAGCCGAATACAACAAGAAAAGAACAGAAAACAGCTAAAAACAAAAGAAATCGGGTAGATAACAACTGTAAACGATAGAAAACGACCAAATACAACCGAATAGAGCCAAAACCGACAGAAAGCAAGCAGATAACAGCGCTAAACAAGAGAAAACGACTAAGCACAGCCGAATACATCCGAAAATAACAGAAAACAGCTCTCAAAGCAACAGAAAGCAAGCAGATAACGGCTGTAAACGGTAGGAAACGGCCGCATACAACTAAATAGAACAGAAAACAGAGCATAACAACAGAAAGCGGGCAGATAACAGCGCTAAACAATAGAAAACGACTAAATTCAGCCGAATACAACAAGAAAAGAACAGAAAATAGCTAAAACCAACAGAAATCAAGCAGATAACAACTGTAAACGATAGAAAGCGACCAAATACAACCGAATAGGGTAAGAACTAACTCAAAACGACAGAAAGCAAGCAGATAACAGCGGGAAACAGCAGAAAACGACTAAACACAGCCGAATACATCCGCAAATAACAGAAAACAGCTCTCAAAACAACAGAAAGCAAGCAGATAACGGCTGTAAACGGTAGAAAACGACTAAATACAACCGAATAGAACAGAAAACAGAGCATAACAACAGAAAGCGGGCAGATAACAGCGCTAAACAATAGAAAACGACTAAATTCAGCCGAATACAACAAGAAAAGAACAGAAAATAGCTAAAAACAACAAAAAGCAGGCAGATAACAGCTGTAAACGGTAGAAAATGACCAAATACAACCGAATAGAGTCAAATCCAGCTAAAAACGACCAAAAGTAAGCAGATAACATCGCTAAGCAACAGAAAACGACTAAATACAGCGGAATACAACTGAAAATAACAGAAAACAGCTCCTAGAACAACAGAAAGCAAGCAGATAATGGCTGTAAACGGTAGAAAACGACCGAATACAACCAAATAGAACAGAAAACAGAGCATAACAACAGAAAGCAGGCAGATAATAGCGCTAAACAACAGAAAACGACAAAACACAGCCGAATACATCCGGAAATAACAGAAAACAGCTCTCAAAACAACAGAAAGCAAGCAGATAACGGCTGTAAACGGTAGAAAACGACCGAATACAACCAAATAGAACAGAAAACAGAGCATAACAACAGAAAGCAGGCAGATAACAGCGCTAAACAATAGAAAATGACTAAATTCAGCCGAATACAACAAGAAAAGAACAGAAAACAGCTAAAAACAACAGAAATCAAGCAGATAACAACTGCAAACGGTACAAAACGACCAAATACAACCGAATAGAACAGAAAACAGAGCATAACAACAGAAAGCAGGCAGATAACAGCGCTAAACAACAGAAAACGACAAAACACAGCCGAATATATCCGAAAATAACAGAAAACAGCTCTCAAAACAACAGAAAGCAAGCAGATAACGGCTGTAAACGGCAGAAAACGACTGAATACAACCAAATAGAACAGAAAATAGAGCATAACGACAGAAAGAAGGCAGATAAATGCGCTAAACAGTAAAAAAACGACTAAATTCAGCCGAATACAACAAGAAAAGAACAGAAAACAGCTAAAAACAACAGAAATCGAGTAGATAACAACTGTAAACGATAGAAAACGAACAAATACAACCGAATAGAGCCAAAACCGACAGAAAGCAAGCAGATAACAGCGCTAAACAAGAGAAAGCGACTAAGCACAGCCGAATACATCCGAAAATAATAGAAAACAGCTCTCAAAGCAACAGAAAGCAAGCAGATAACGGCTGTAAACGGTAGGAAACGGCCGCATACAACTAAATAGAACAGAAAACAGAGCATAACAACAGAAAGCGGGCAGATAACAGCGCTAAACAATAGAAAACGACTAATTTCAGCCGAATACAACAAGAAAAGAACAGAAGATAGCTAAAAACAACAGAAATCAAGCAGATAACAATTGTAAACGATAGAAAACGACCAAATACAACCAAATAGGGTCAGAACTAACTCAAAACGACAGCAAGCAACCAGATAACAGCGGGAAACAGCAGAAAACGACTAAACACAGCCGAATACAACAAGAAAAGGACAGAAAACAGCTAAAAACAACAGAAATCAAGCAGATAACAACTGTAAGCGGTACAAAACGACCAAATACAACCGAATAGAGTCAAAACTAACGCAGAACGACAGAAAGCATGCAGATAACGGCTGTAAACGCTAGAAAGCGACCGAGTACAACCAAATAGAACAGAAAACAGAGCATAACAACAGAAAGCGGGCAGATAACAGCGCTAAACAATAGAAAACGACTAAATTCAGCCGAATACAACAAGAAAAGGACAGAAAATAGCTAAAAACAACAAAAAGCAGGCAGATAACAGCTGCAAACGGTAGAAAATGACCAAATACAACCGAATAGAGTCAAATCCAGCTAAAAACGACAGAAAGTAAGCAGATAAAAGCGCTAAGCAACAGAAAACGACTAAATACAGCGGAATACAACTGAAAATAACAGAAAACAGCTCCTAGAACAACAGAAAGCAAGCAGATAATGGCTGCAAACGGTAGAAAACGACCGAATACAAGCAAATAGAACAGAAAACAGAGCATAACAACAGAAAGCAGGCAGATAACAGCGCTAAACAATAGAAAATGACTAAATTCAGCCGAATACAACAAGAAAAGAGCAGAAAACAGCTAAAAACAACAGAAATCAAGCAGATAACAACTGTAAACGGTACAAAACGACCAAATACAACCGAATAGAACAGAAAACAGAGCATAACAACAGAAAGCAGGCAGATAACAGCGCTAAACAACAGAAAACGACAAAACACAGCCGAATACATCCGAAAATAACAGAAAACAGCTCTCAAAACAACAGAAAGCAAGCAGATAACGGCTGTAAACGGTAGAAAACGACTGAATACAACCAAGTAGAACAGAAAACAGAGCATAACAACAGAAAGAAGGCAGATAAAAGCGCTAAACAATAAAAAACGACTAAATTCAGCCGAATACAACAAGAAAAGAACAGAAAACAGCCAAAAACGACAGAAATCGAGTAGATAACAACTATAAACGATAGAAAACGACCAAATACAACCGAATAGAGCCAAAACCGACAGAAAGCAAGCAGATAACAGCGCTAAACAAGAGAAAACGACTAAGTACAGCCGAATACATCCGAAAATAACAGAAAACAGCTACCAAAGCAACAGAAAGCAAGCAGATAACGGCTGTAAACGGTAGGAAACGGCCGCATACAACTAAATACAACAGAAAACAGAGCATAGCAACAGAAAGCTGGCAGATAACAGCGCTAAACAATAGAAAAAGACTAAATTCAGCCGAATACAACAAGAAAAGGACAGAAAACAGCTAAAAACAACAGAAATCAAGCAGATAACAACTGTAAGCGGTACAAAACGACCAAATACAACCGAATAGAGTCAAAACTAACGCAAAACGACAGAAAGCATGCAGATAACGGCTGTAAACGGTAGAAAACGACTGAATACAACCAAATAGAACAGAAAACAGAGCATAACAACAGAAAGAAGGCAGATAAAAGCGCTAAACAATAAAAAACGACTAAATTCAGCCGAATACAACAAGAAAAGAACAGAAAACAGCTAAAAACAACAGGAATCAAGCAGATAACAACTGTAAACGGTACAAAACGACCAAATACAACCGAATAGAACAGAAAACAGAGCATAACAACAGAAAGCAGGCAGATAACAGCGCTAAACAACAGAAAACGACAAAACACAGCCGAATACATCCGAAAATAACAGAAAACAGCTCTCAAAACAACAGAAAGCAAGCAGATAACGGCTGTAAACGGTAGAAAACGACAGAATACAACCAAATAGAACAGAAAACAGAGCATAACAACAGAAAGAAGGCAGATAAAAGCGCTAAACAATAAAAAACGACTAAATTCAGCCAAATACAACAAGAAAAGAACAGAAAACAGCCTAAAAAAAAGGAATCGAGTAGATAACAACTCTAAACGATAGAAAACGACCAAATACAACCGAATAGAGCCAAAACCGACAGAAAGCAAGCAGATAACAGCGCTAAACAAGAGAAAACGACTAAGTACAGCCGAATACATCCGAAAATAACAGAAAACAGCTACCAAAGCAACAGAAAGCAAGCAGATAACGGCTGTAAACGTTAGGAAACGGCCGCATACAACTAAATACAACAGAAAACAGAGCATAACAACGGAAAGCGGGCAGATAACAGCGCTAAACAATAGAAAACGACTAAATTCAGCCGAATACAACAAGAAAAGAACAGAAAATAGCTAAAAACAACAGAAATCAAGCAGATAACAACTGTAAACGATAGAAAACGACCAAATACAACCGAATAGGGTCAGAACTAACTCAAAACGACAGAAAGCAAGCAGATAACAGCGGGAAACAGCAGAAAACGACTAAACACAGCCGAGTACAACCAAAATGAGTAGAAAACAGCTAAAAACAACAGAAAGCAGGCAGATAACAGCTGTAAACGGTAGAAAATGACCAAATACAACCGAATAGAGCCAAATCCGGCTAAAAACGACAGAAAGTAAGCAGATAACAGCGCTAGACGACAGAAAACCACTAAACACAGCGGAATACAACTGAAAATAACAGAAAACTGCTCTTAGAACAACAGAAAGCAAGCAGATAACGGCTGTAGACGGTACAAAACGACCAAATACAACCGAATAGAGTCAAAACTAACGCAAAACGACAGAAAGCAAGCAGATAACGGCTGTAAACGCTAGAAAGCGACCGAGTACAACCAAATAGAACAGAAAACAGAGCATAACCACAGAAAGCGGGCAGATAACAGCGCTAAACAATAGAAAACGACTAAATTCAGCCGAATACAACAAGAAAAGAACAGACAATAGCTAAAAACAACAGAAATCAAGCAGATAACAAGTGTAAACGATAGAAAACGACCAAATACAACCGAATAGGGTCAGAACTAACTCAAAACGACAGAAAGCAAGCAGATAACAGCGGGAAACAGCAGAAAACGACTGAACACAGCCGAATACAACCAAAATGAGTAGAAAACAGCTAAAAACAACAGAAAGCAGGCAGATAACAGCTGTAAACGGTAGAAAATGACCAAATACAAGCGAATAGAGCCAAATCCGGCTAAAAACGACAGAAAGTAAGCAGATAACAGCGCTAGACAATAAGTAGTATAACAAAGCGGGTTCTGGCTCACTTTGCATAATTAGGTTTGTCGGATGGACTGTGGATGGCCAGTGTGGGGGTTACCACGGTGCGTTTCCAAGAAGTGATATGAAGAGGAGTCTTTGGAGAGGTGGTCGATGATCGGAGTGCGTTTGGGGCCCCCGTAAGATTTCCTAACCTAACATTTTCTAGCTCATCGGTTTTGAACTTGGCGTTTGGGGCGTGGTGTAGGTGGTGGTGCGATGGCGGATTAGGGCTTCTTGGGGCTTCTTAGATATCGGGGCATGTGTGTGGGGCCCCGTGAGGCAGTTATGAGATTGTATAATAATTTCATAATTTCCTATATAGTAAACGTATGGTCGGGCGTGTCGGGACAAGTCAGATTAGATTGAACGGTACTTATAGTGCGGATTTGCCTGGCTTGCATCGAGCGTCGGTGGCCGCGGTGGTCGAGGCGGCGGTGTATGGGACGGCGTTTGCGTTGGGGCGTGAGTTCGAGTCCGAGGCCGGACAGTTTTTTTTTTATGATTGTCTTGCGTGTATGTTATAATAAGTTGGCTGTATGGAACGGCGTTCGCGTTGGGGCATGAGTTCGAGTCCGAGGCCGGACAGTTTTTTTTTCTTCTACTGATCACATTTTACAAGTAACCGGTCTCGGTAGCATCGCTGGATTGCTGGGTTTTTTTCCAACAATGAAAACTCCGAGATAAATAAATGTATTTGTGTGTTGATTGAAATAGATTTCTGTGAATAAAAGAAAAAATGAATTCGGTTTCTGAAAATACGTTTATTTAACAAGATACAATTTTTTTATATACGACTTTTACGTTTTCTTTTTGGTCAATGGTGATGTAATTACGGTAGACGGTGACGTTGAGGATGATGTGTTCTGTCTTGAGCTTGCTGGTGTTGATGGAGGCGCCGGTGGTATTGAAGGAGTAACGATGACTTCATGTCTTTGCGATTGTGCAGGAATTTCTATGTACAATTGATTTGAATTGTGAGCATTAATTGAGTATTCGCAGAAGCAAAAATATTTTTGGCAATTCAAACAGAATCCTGTTGTCTGCGGTTCTCTGAAAAACATGCTGCACTGTGTTCTTAATCTGTCTCCCCCAAGGTGCATCAGAATAATGAAATAAATACTATCAAATTTATAATTTTATTCAATAGCTACATATAAACTGGTTAGATGTATATAATACACTGAGTATTCTGTTCAGCAATTCTCACGAAGGTCTCTTTGAAATTCGGTAACGTGAATTCTAGCTCGTGAAAAACAATCTTTCCTTTACTCATGGCGGTCACTTGTTCCAAAGTATAATGGCTGCAGTACATGGTTCCTTTGATCGGTGCTATCGGATAATAGTTCAGATGTTGGCCGATGATGTAAGCGATGGTTTGATTGTTTTCATTTCTGATGTCTGTTCCTAACGGGATGACTTCCTTTGTGAAATAGAATGCGGGGTATTGATGCAGCTCCACTGTAGCTTGATGAAGTTCATACAGGTTAAAGTACCCATCTTCTATTACAGGAATGGTGTAATTGGCCACTTTGACTAGCCGTTGATTCGCGTATGTGCAATTAATTAGAGCAGTTCGCCCCAAAAGTAGAACAAATAGAAATAGAATAGAATGCATATTATTTGTTCTCCGTGTGAGATGTTTAGTCTTCGAGATCTGGTAGTATACTGTATGTTTTTGATCGGAATGAACATAATTAAATGGAACGTATGACAAAATCTTCTCATACCTTCAACCGTTTGACAATTTTGCTGGCAATTTTTTCACATCGCTCTAATCTTTTAACTTTTTGCGACTGCAATCGTTCTTGATGTGTGATTTTCTCGAGCTTTTTTCGTTCAGCGATTAATTTTTTTGCAATCTCTTCATATTTTTTCGTGCAAAATTTGTTAACTTTCTGTAAGTAAGAGATGGTTATACATGATTCGGGACTATTTATGCTCTTTGAACGTTCCTGCTGTTGATCATCAGTAAACGGATAATCTGCTTTAGGATCAAAGCACTGCAGCATTTCTCGAATATCCTTTTGAGCGATAGGATTTGCGGTTGGATTTAAAATACTGTTGAATATGTTATTATCAGACAGCACGTCGAGAATGGATCCATTTGGCTGTAAAGAAATTAACATTCGTATATGTTCTTCGAGCAAAAGTATGTGTGAAAACTTACGCTAATACAAATATCCTGAAGTACTTGAATATTTTCCTGCGATGTTGACGCCATAGTAACTGTTTCCAACCAGAGACTGGAATAGAAACGTCCCTGAACAAGTTTAATCTTCTACATAATCGGATGGGAATAATGACGTCGTAGCAGATGAAGAGGGGGAAACGTGATGACCTCTAAATAAGTTTCAGTAATGAAATCATTCACATTCTGACTAACAACCAAATATGTGTGGAATATCGCTTGATTATACAGACTTTGACTCTTTCGATAAGCGTCTTAAGACGTTTAACAACTGGATGGGTGCTATAGAACCTGTTCAGTTGGCATTGGCAGGATTTTTTTATCTAGGTCCTCAAGATATCTGCAAAACTTTTTGCTGCGGAATTGAAGTATATGGATGGAAAGCTGAGGACTGTCCTATAACAGATCACATAAAATTTTCGCAAAGCTGTGTGTATGCTAAGCATGTGAAAAAACTTTTGGAAAGAATAATCGGGGCAAAGGACAGTACCATGAAGCCCCTGTCAGACTACCAAGGGCACTGAGCGCTCCCAAAATTGGTAATAGTGGTAAGACACCTCCCGTCTTTGGTAACGGTATGAGTCGAGGAACCTTAACTTTTTTCCGTCCACCTACATGTCTTATCGCCATACGTGCTGCACGTAACGCTGTCGTAGCAGATTTTTTCAAATGACTGACGTCTCCACCGATACCTGCACCTTGTTTTGTCGGCAATTTGATTTTTTGCACAATGTCACGATGAAACGATATCGGAAGTCGTTTTCGTTTGCCACCAACGCCCATTCCTAGCTTTCGTTTCGCTTTCATCGTGTTTGCTACCAAATAAGCCGCAGCTCTTTCACCTAGTGAAGCGTCCTTAGAAAGTACTCGTCGCCAAGCTTGATGTTCCAATACCTCGTCCGCTTTATGTCGTTCGCTTAGAATGTCGGTTGTATCGTATGCGATGTCGTGCTCTCTGCAAGCGACGTCAAGTTGATTTATACCCTTATCGCCTCGACGTAGACGTTTATGTAATTTTGTTCCAGGTCCGCAGAAGGAGTATCCTGGCAGATGTAATTCCAGAGGCAGTTTATCAATGACTGTGTTTACAATACTACCACCTTTACGTTTTCGTTGTTGTCTGTTTAACATCACAATGAAGAATGAAATGACGATAAGGTTGTATATGAGCTATATAATCGAGACTCATGCGTTAATCTACTATTGCATGTTGAGATGCGTTTCATACAACAACCTACTACCCTTCCCATAGAAAATTTGGACGATTTAGGTGATGAGAAGATGACGTTACTGAAGTGTAAGCATGGAAAGTTGTTGCCTGATTCGATTAGAGCCGCGATTTGCGGATCAAGTGGATCGGGGAAGACTAACATCATGTTAACGTTGATTTTCAATCCAAACGGTCTAAAATTCAAAAATATATATGTGTACAGTAAATCCCTATATCAGTCAAAATATAAGTTGCTGCAGGAGGTGCTTGGCAAAGTAAAGGAAATTAAGTACTACCCGTTCGATTACAACGAAGATGCGATAGTAGATCCATCACAAGCACTTGAAGATTCTATCTTTATATTCGATGATATAGCATGTCAAAGACAAGACAAAATCCGAGATTATTTTTCTAGAGGCAGGCATCGTCAAATAGATAGCTTCTATTTATGTCAAACTTATTCCAAGATCCCAAAACAGCTGGTGAGAGATAATTGTAACATTATCGTTTTATTTAAGCAAGATGATGTTAATTTACGTCATGTGTATGATGAACACGTAACTGCTGATATGGATTATGAAAAGTTTAAGGAGATATGTGCAGAGTGTTGGAAAGATAGATATGGATGTATGGTGATTGTGAAAGATTTTGAAATCGCAGATGGCAGATATCGTAAGGGTTTCGATCACTATATAAGCATATAGGACGCCTGCATAGACGTCATTACAAAAGTTACGGTTTAATGTTAAACATGCTGTCCAGCTTAGACAATGTTAGTCGTAAACGAAAGATTCAACAGCTCGCCAGGGATATTCGGAATAAATATTTATCTTTAAAGCTAGGCAGAACCGAAGAGGATCTAGAATTACAACGAATATATAAACCAATCGTGGAACCTCTAAAACAAATCGTATCCCGGTCAGCAACTACAAAAACTCAACCCGTATTGCCAAAAGTGAAAACTAAAATGAAGTCTAAGTTGTCACCGAAACGTGATAATGAACAATCTTTCGTCACACCAAACGTGTCGTTTCAGCCATTAAACGAAGTAGCGTCAACAGCTGCCCCCGATGAGAATGATGACGTATTTAATGAAGACGTTATCCCAACCTCAGCGTCATTCTTTGACAAAAACGTTTCTGATGCTGCGGTAAATGATTACATTGATCAGTATCCTGAAATATCGCAGAAATATGTGACCGAACACTGGCAGTTAGATCCCAAAATCGATAAGGTGTACGGACCCATATACGACATTTCTAATTCCTCGTGGCGGTTAGGTAGAGAACGTATTGATTTCGATCGGCGTACCGGCAACATTTTGCTTAAAGGTAATCAGTATAAGGGAACGCCAGGACTATATCAGTTAATTTTTTACTCTGATCCATCTTATAATGATGAGGATTTGGGTGCATACAAACGAATTTTAGATGAGACATTTGTACACAGAGATACTGTGGGTCGTTTAAAACATTCCGGTACGTACAAATATAAAGATATAATCAAACCTTTATTCTCATCAAGGCCACGATCCCTGTCACAACCGCAACAATTAGGGCGCGGGCTATCACCACTACCCAAAGACAGGGTATATAGTACAAAGCCTATCGAATACGTATATTGGGACGATCCGAATGAGCTAGTTTCTAGATTGAGATTATTACTAGCATCTAAAGATGCGGGCAATACTTCAGTCGATAATGAAATCTTAAGTATTTTGGAAGAACTACGAGAGTGTGGCATAATTTCTGATTAGAGGATATATAACTGTGTGGCACCGCATGATGCAGTAGTGTTAATATGAGTGTTGATAAATTCGGTCGTGTTGCTGTAACGCAGCGACAAATACAAGAGCCATCAGCACCATTCCATTCTTTACGGCGAGGTTTACTGTTAACTAATGATGGTGACATCGACATTGAAAACCTAAGATTACGTAATGTTAAAGAACCTGCAAGTATGGCGGATGCTGCTACCAAAAAGTATGTGGACGTTAAAGCGAGCGCCTTGAATGAGAAATTTATGCAATTCGATGCAAAGTCAAAAATTGCCGAATCTAATATACAGAAATTGATCGATCAATGCATTGAAACTGCAACCAACCTAGATAAAAATTTCATAAAGATCGAAAATAAACTCAAGAAATTGGTCGCTGAAGATGCGAATATTGCTAAAAGTATTGGTGATATCAATACAAAAATGATCACATTTGACTCGCAAATAAAAATATTTTCAGACCATCTTATCGATATAGCAAAACATATAGATGGGAAATTTAGTAATATAGATCAGGATTACCAAGATTTAAAATCAAAATACGAAACATATGAAAAGAAATTCCTTCGAATGAATGAAGCGATTAATGTTTGAAGAATGTCATACATATATTGATCGATAGTTTTTTCAATCTGTTCATTTAAATTTGGACTGTCATGAAAGCGGTTTATTCCAAAGAAAAGCTCCAGCTGGTCAGAGAGTTACACAGGCCAGCGAGGAAAAATTTCAGTAGACGAAGAACTATTATAAAAGGTCTAGATGAAACGTGGCAGTCTGATTTGATTGAAATGCAAAATTATTCTAAAGTTAATAAAAATTATCGCTACATACTGTTGGTGATAGATACATTTTCTAAATTTATTTGGGTGAGACCATTGAAAAGTAAAAAGGCTGATGAGGTGATTGAAGCATTTAAAAATATCATTCTTGGTGGTAGAGTGCCTCTGAACTTACAAACTGATCAGGGAAAAGAATATTATAATAGTCAATTCAAGAGACTTATGAAAGAATACAACATCAATCATTATAGTACGTATAGCGTTAAAAAGGCATCGATTGCAGAAAGAGCCATACGAACAATTAAAGAGAAACTTTACAAGTCTTTCAGTTTGAATGGCTCATATAGGTGGATCGATGTACTACAAAATGTAGTCGAAAAATATAACCATCAAAAACATCGTACGATAAACATGCGTCCATGTGACGTAAACAAAGACAATGAAGAATCCGTACTCCTTAGATCTTACAATCACATAAAAATGATTGGGGCTCGTAAGTTAAATGTTGGCGATATGGTGCGAGTGAGTAAAGCAAAACATGTATTTTCTAAGGGATATACTCCTAATTGGAGTACAGAAATATTTAAAATTGTTAAAGTTCAATTAACAAACCCTACCACATATATATTGGAAGATCTGCGAGGAATACCTGTACTTGGAGGATTCTATGAACATGAATTGCAAAAATCCAAAGTACCGGATGTGTACTTGGTAGAAAAGGTGTTGCGTCGGAAGGGCGGTAAAGTGTATGTAGCATGGTATGGGCTCGATAAGTCGCACAATAGTTGGATAGATGCAGACAATCGTCTATGATGATAGAAGATTGGAGAGTATAAATTGATGTCAGTTAACCATTGTGGCAGTTTTATACAAGATGTCGTTTGGAGAAGACTCACCACCTCCCCGCTTCTCCGATGGTGACGTGGAAGAAGACAGCTACGATGCAGACTTGATTGATATCAACTACTGGCACGAGATAGATAAGACCCTCGAACGCTATAGAGTGCAAATTTTCTGCGAGAAGCAACCTTACTTGCTGGCAACAGACTATGACATCTCAACCTCCAGTCCGTTGTATATCCATTGCGGTCTCAGCGCAGCTAGGAACTTTACGCCAGCGGTGAAATTGATCAACAGGTGTGACAAAAACTTTAGCATTTCCTTCAGTGTATACGAGTGGGATCAGTTTCTCTACGCAATCAAGTGCTTCCAGGATGAATATTTAGATAATCCTGATGCGACAACCGTATCTACATCAGGATCTAGTGAAGAGGAAGTTACATCGATACCAAGTGATGAGGGAATAAAAATTTGCAAATCTTCATTCTTAGATGTTAAAGTATTAAGAGTGTACTCTAATATATTAAATACTGTAACAAGTTTTTACATAACCTCATCTGTAGTAAATGATCTGATTCATACAAATGAATGTGTAATTTGTTTTAAAATTGACATGCTAAACAAACTTAATATTTCACAATTTTACAATAACTTTTTGGATATAGCAGCAAAGGTTGTTTTGCAAACTCAGCATTGCATTGAAAATGCTGCAGAGTCTGCAATTACTTCCTTTTGCGATGTTTTAAATAATAGTATCGAAAATTATTTTATCAGAGAATACTTTTTCTATTACAGAGCACGTATGTTAAAAGACTTACGAAATAGAATAAATCTAGATATTAGATGACCCAATAAAGTATAAAACCAATAATTTGCTGTTTCATTTATTATTTTAGGAGATAAATAAAACCAATATATATATATTAATACATTTATTAGACCACAAGTAAATTACCATTGATCAGGCCGACGATTATTAGGTATGTCGGAAAATCGAGTATAAAGGTTCATAGAATGCAAGTCGTCTGTACAAGTTTCTTTATCTTTAAGAACAAATAACGTCTCCATAAACTCATTTTGACACCATTTTCTTCTAGATCTATACAATTCTGATAAGTTTCTACTAGTATAAGTTAAATGGCAATGATTATACTCAGCTTGTATATGTTTTTTGTTTAACAGATCATAAAAAATATATTCAAAAACCTGGTAACATGAAATACATAATCTTAGGTTAAAATGTTTGATATAATAATATTCAAGCCATACGCAATACACATCACATTCATCATTATCAAAATCTGTTTTACACAACAATGCATTTCTTTCTTGCACCGATGCCATTCGATCATTATATATAAAATTATCGACTGAGACAAGTGTTCCATTGAAATGTGATGCATCTTGAAGTATACTGTTCCATTTATAGATCTTATATTTTTGTAATATCTCTTCAGTCAGACACCACGGTAACGGTGACTGACTGGCAAATCGTAAAAAGGAATTTATATTCTTCACAATGGTAATAATTGAAAGTTCCCTTAACGTTAACATGTTTTTGTTCATCCTAAAACAATAACAACTTAGTCATCTACAATGCTATAATGTCCCCAAGGTAAAGTATCGTAGGAATTTGGTAATAAGTATCTCTTATCATCGAAAGGACTCAGGGCGATTTTGTCTTGCTTTATGGAGAAAATGTTATGGGCATACGATCGGATGCAGCGCTGAGACTCACACTTTTCTGTTTTGGTTTGCAAACAGTGCAGGTAATCTTCGAATGATATTTTGTTTTTTACAACATTTGATTTCATCCCCTTAGATTTTTTCACACACTTCTTGCCTCCCTCTACAAGATAAGTGTACTGTTTGGATCGCAAGCCTACAAAATGCGTCATGATTTGACCATTATTCTCATCTTTCATTAAACCAGGAACCTTTTTGTTGAGTAGCTGAATACCGTAAATGTTATCTGGAGGGTAATCGCTTGTATCGAACATATGACCATCTTTTTTAATAACATCTATATACACGTCCAACCCTTGGATCTCGTACACGATTCCATCAGTATCCATGTAAATTGTCTTACATGTGCCTAAAGGAAACTTTTTCATCATATACTTGTAATGAAAGTCATAAAGACACACTTTTGAAATGTCTAGAATAGCCATCCCTATATACAGAGGTTTGTTGAATACGATATCTGTCTTATTCATTTCTATGGCTACTAGATTTTCATCGAAAATTGTTCGGCTATGGAAATTAGGACTTGCTATTAAATTTTGAGCTCCATAACGACCACCCCACTTGTTCGCCAATTTAACAATACGATGTTTACGGATATTCTCCATCGTCTTTCCGAACACAGAGTTGACTGCGAATTTATACAAGTTTTTTCCAAATTCAGATTTTGCCTTTTTACGTAATTCCGTATTCAATTCAATATACGGTTTAAGCCATGCTGACTGCTTAAATTTTAGGACTCGATGAATTTTCGTTACTATCAAACCATTTTCCAAAGCCTGCTTCAAATTTCTATAATGTAGTATATATTTATGTTTATCGTGAAGTGTAGTCATCAATTTTGGTAATTTTGATCCTGGTGGTACAAGATGTTCGGGGCAGAAAGGAAACCCACTATGAGCATCATGTAATGATTCTGGATACTTTATACTAACTGAAAGTATATAACCTATCTCACTATCATCAGGTATAGTAGTAACATCGATGTTCGTATCCACCCACTCAAACCCTCCATAAGGGAGATATTGGGACATTGAATGACCATACATGTTATTTACATCTAGATAAAGGATATATTTCAACAATTGGTTAGGATCATAGTTCTCCATATAGTGATTATTTGCTACAGAATACCTTCCACAACATTGGCTTATACCTCCTCTTATTCCTGACTCGATAAATAGTAACTGATCTACATCTGTTAGTATATCTAACTTGCATTTGGTATACTTGAGCATACAGGACCATGAGTATCCGGGAAGCGTATAATACCAAGCGGGGTCAAGCCCGTAAGTTTCATGTGCAGTAGCACGAAACTGTTCGAAAACATCAGCTAACAACAGTATGTCAGTTTTCATATATAGATCAGAATAATCACCTAAATTTCTACATCCAAACACTTGCCAAATTTTGCTAGCTCGGTTATACTCTTCAGTTGATACATCGCTATCATTTAGTTTATTATAGAAAGATTTTTTATTCGGTAAACAAGTCTCTTCCAATTTATCCAACGATGTGATATAATCGTACGGAAATATTCCCTTTTTAGACAGTAAACTAAAAGCCTCATCGTTTAGATGCTGAAAATGTTTTCTTAAGATATGCAGATTCTCTGCACCTAACCACTCTACTAATTTATCTAGAGACGTTGCAAGGAAACGGAACGAATCTATAAATCTAAATTTCAACTCTGAGCTAGTATCTGTGTGTATAGTGAAGGAGATATATTTCTCTTTATTGATCGGTAATAAGGATACCCTGTTGTTTTTGGCAATGTCCTTGAAAATTATATGACTATCGAACCCTATCAGATTATGACAGATAACAGGCACTACATATACATTTTTATAATTCAGATTGCAGTTTGAATGTGCAAAGCCACGAAATTCTCCAGTGAAGTGATTGTGGTCGCGAACTATCTTATCAACACCTTTCTGAAATTTCTTTTCGCATATGTGACAGTAATGGTGATTGACAATGTCTTTGAAATCTACTTGAACATTTAACTCCTCAACGTTTTTTAATTTTGAGTCTACAAATTCGGCCAACTGTTCTATTTCATCAACAAACCACTGTATACAGCTTTCACTTCTGTTACTTTTGAAAAAAGAAAGCGAATCATCGTATTCACATTTAAAATATAATCCACAACTATAAGCTTCATGCTTTTGATATTTAGAAGTTTTGGAATTACTCTGCCTATCGCTAAACGGAACCAAGAGAGTTTCAAAATCAGCATAAATAACAAATGGGGTCTTTTCCTTGTACCGAAAATCCTTAAATTGAACTAATGGATCTTTTGGGAACGAAATTTTACATTTATTTCGCTGCTCACAATACTCGGTATGCTCTTCTAATCTCTCTTTACTCTGAAAGTAATTCAAACACCTATCGCAAATAAATAACGTTCCCTTATGCTTACTCGTTTGCGAGGCTACCAGCCTTGACAGATTTTTTATCCAAACATAATGAAAATTCAAATTATCGCTATCACTGCTACTTCCATCATCTTCATCGCTATCGGTTACAGGAGGCATTTCATAATCTTTGAGCTTAGGATAATACTTATCTTGAACTAGTAACAGATTGACGTGTTTACTCCTCTTAGAATTTGTTAGCCTAACGGGTACAGTTCTATAAAAGTGCTTTGTCTTTTTCTTATTTTCGATTAATTCCAAACCAAATACGTTGATGGATATATCATTCAACTTTTCAAATTTATGAATGTTACCGAGTTGCATCGGCATGTCTGAGTCGGAAAATTGTAACACATTCCACGGATTGGGATATGACGTTGTGCGGCAACTATTTTTATCAACACAATATAAAGCAGACATAACGGCCCACGCAAAACATGCATTGTCATTATTTTTAACGTTAACACAGGCATGTTTACGTCTTATTGGATCAGGTAACTCAATGTACGATGTACCTCCTGTACTGATTTCAACTTTATTGAAGTTTACTTCCAATGATATTATTCTATACAGTGCCCAGCCCGAATCGCGTTCTTGAAATTCTGAGAGCTTATTGAAAATTTTATCGACAACAAATTCTTGAAACCACTCCACTAAGCTCGTACCTACATCTATTGTATGATTTCTAGTATTGAAATATTTATAATCTGATATCTCCACCTCATTCGATTTTTTTATAAATTCACCGCAAAAGTTTGTATTAACCTTCAGAATGGACATATTCTTTAAAAGATTTTTGATGCGCCTTTTAATTAATGAAAATGCATCGGCCAGAAACTGAAAAATATCCTTATGTTTTAAATTCATAACAACTCCAGATCTTATTCTACTAGCAAATGATGATTCAATCTCTTCCCATTTAACTCTTCGACTTGGAGTTTTGTTCTGCACACGGTTGCTACTACTGTTACCCATCCCAACATGATAATTTTTCAATAAAGCTATAAATCTTTTTAGATGCGCTATATTTGAATGTAACGTTTTCAATGTGTTATGGCTTACATCACCATGTTTAACAGCCCTATTGAAAATTTTCAAATGATTCTTTGCTAATTTTACCCAATGTTCTCTGGCTACGATAGATGAAGGATCTTTAAGTAAAGCTTCGCAGGCTTGCTTAAATAACTTAACAATATGTTTACTCGTAGCAGCAATTACTTCCGAAATATCCATTTTTTATACGTTTACCTTAAGGACATGTAGAACTAAAAAAAAAATACCTAACTAGTCAAATATGTAGTGAACAATTAATTATACCTTAATTATATTTAACAATGTTGAATTGTTGCATATGATGTCCGTTCGCAGTTGCTTTGCTGCCCAAATACACCAGAGCGTACTCGCCCGGAGTAAATTGTTCCAAGTTACCCAGAATCACCTCCGCCGCCCGTCCTGGCAAGAAAACCACGTGCTCATCTAGCTCGGCCAACGGGCATTCTCCGTAACGACCCTCGATTATCTGAAGGGATACGATTCGATGTTTCTTGTTTATAGGCAGTTGCGACAAAGGCAACCTAGGCTTTCCTACCGCTGTGGCATTGATCGCTTCTAAGTCCATCTGTAGATTTGAAAACAGAAATTATTATCAAGAGAATCGTATTTTCATCCATCACAAAAAATTTTCAAATCAAAGTACGATCTCGAATTCTTATACACATTACATGTAAATCTTATCGAACTGAAATTAGACCGGTAGGAAAAAAATTTATCAAAAGAATCGTATTTTCATCCATCACAAAAAATTTTCAAACCAAAGTACGATCTCGAATTATTATACACATTATACGTAAAATCTTATGGAACTGAAATTAGATCGGCAGGAAAAAAATTTTGGACTCCATGAAGTATACTTTTACAAAATGTTAAAAAATTATCCTGCGACCACTTTATAAAATACATCTTCGAGCTTTCAGAAAAATTAAATTGAATAAAACATTCATGTTGAAGAAATGAAATGAAATTTGCATCAACTGCAACGGTAAAGGAAAGAAAAAAAATCGGTATGAGCTCCATGAACTATACTTTTACAAAAAAATGTTGCAGAAAATTATCCTAAGATCACTAACAACCTAGGCTTTCCTACCGCTGTAAGCTCATCTGTACATTTGAAAACTGAAATTTTTATCAAAATAATCGTATTTTCATCCACCACAAAAAAATTCTAATCAAAGTACGATCTCGAATTATTATACACATTAGGTGTAAAATCCTATGGAACTGAAATTAGATTGACGAGATAAAAATTTAGTATGAGCTCCATGAAGTATACTTTTACAAAAACAAAATGTTAAAAAAATTATCTGCGATCACTTTATAAAATATACCTTCGGGTTTCATAAAAATAAAATTAAGGACTGTTCTTACACATAGTCATCATCATCACCATCATAATCTTATTACCCGACTGACACTAAAAAATGTATAGGATGCGTCAAGAGAGTCAATACATATGCACCGAACGTAAAAAAGGTAACGGAAAAAGGTCACTAAATACATTTATCTTGAGGGAAATAGATTCTGATGAAGTATTAAATATAACTATATCCTTAAAAAATTGAAAAATTCCCATATTTGATGGGATTGGAGCCGAGCATCTCAAAATCATAGCACTTGAAGTAACGGAACCATTTACTCATATTATTAATAGCTGTTTTCGGTTAGAAACATAACCCTCACAAATTATGGAAGATATAATCACTCCTGTTTACAAAGCAGGCGATAAAACAGAAGTTAGCAATTATACATCAATATCTGTGATATCAAACTTATCAAAAGTAATTGAAAAACTCTTGTCTATTAGGATACATGAAAATGATCAGGAACCCCTAAAACATCTAAAAACGAATTTTGAGCTGTTTTAATATTTTTAGCTTCTTGATTATTGCTACGCTGCCACTGACATGATTTCTAACAACCATATGCCAAAACGATCTAAAGCAATAAATACTCGTATGTATACAGAAAATTCTAAGTACCTTAGTTTCGGTGATAGGCTAGGCAATATTCGGATGGACCTAAAAAGGTGATTTATGTCGCTAGGTCTTCGTTCACAGGTCAGTGGGCAGCCTATTATAAATACAGCAAATTTTTCAGTTTTTCAACCCCCCACCGCCCATCCACCCCAATTTCACCCCACCCAAAAAAAAAGCGCATATGTTGAAGAATTGAAATGAAATTTGCATTAACTGCAACAGTAAAGATGTACTTACACACTTACTTTTTTATTTCAGCACACTTGCACACACTTGAACAAAATATACCACCAGTTTTCTATTGCACTGTAATAATAATTGCGCTAACAGCATGTAAGACACGAGCTTTTATAGTGAGCTGAACAGGATGAGGGTTTTTCATTGTTAGAAAAAACCAGGAATCTAACAACGTTACCGAACCGATTTCTTGTTCCTAGAAAACCACAACGTTCGGAAACGTTGCATATTAATTACAATGCATCATCAACTTATTCATGCTAAAATACAGTGATTGCATTTATGGAACTGAAATGCAATCTGTAGAGAAACAAAAATTTCGTTATAATGAGTTCCATAACTTTTCCACAGATATATTTTTTTACAATAAACAAGAAAAAAACTCAACGTGCACGACATAGGAATCGAACTCGAACACCTAACAGTACCTATCTAAAATGTTCGGTAGAAAATTTTGTTTTCAGCATGAGTCCTATAACTTTCCCACATAAATATATTTCAATCGTTACACAAACGTTCCGAAAAATATTTTTTTTCATACAGCCAACTTATAACATACACGCAAGACAAACACATCATAAAAAAAAAACTGTCCGGCCTCGGACTCGAACTCATGCCCCAACGCGAACGCCGTTCCATACAGCCAACTTATTATAACATACACGCAAGACAATCATAAAAAAAAAACTGTCCGGCCTCGGACTCGAACTCACGCCCCAACGCAAACGCCGTCCCATACACCGCCGCCTCGACCACCGCGGCCACCGACGCTCGATGCAAGCCAGGCAAATCCGCACTATAAGTACCGTTCAATCTAATCTGACTTGTCCCGACACGCCCGACCATACGTTTACTATATAGGAAATTATGAAATTATTATACAATCTCATAACTGCCTCACGGGGCCCCACACACATGCCCCGATATCTAAGAAGCCCCAAGAAGCCCTAACCCGCCATCGCACCACCACCTACACCACGCCCCAAACGCCAAGTTCAAAACCGATGAGCTAGAAAATGTTAGGTTAGGAAATCTTACGGGGGCCCCAAACGCACTCCGATCATCGACCACCTCTCCAAAGACTCCTCTTCATATCACTTCTTGGAAACGCACCGTGGTAACCCCCACACTGGCCATCCACAGTCCATCCGACAAACCTAATTATGCAAAGTGAGCCAGAACCCGCTTTGTTATACTACTACAATAGAAAACCACTAAACACAGCGGAGTACAACTGAAAATAACGGAAAACAGCTCTTAGAACAACAGAAAGCAAGCAGATAACGGCTGTAAACGGTAGAAAACGACCGAATACAACCAAATAGAGCAGAAAACAGAGCATAACAACAGAAAGCAGGCAGATAACAGCGCTAAACAATAGAAAACGACTAAATTCAGCCGAATACAACAAGAAAAGGAGAGAAAACAGCTAAAAAAAACAGAAATCAAGCAGATAACAACTGTAAACGGTACAAAACGACCAAATACAACCGAATAGGGTCAAAACTAACGCAAAACGACAGAAAGCAAGCAGATAACGGGTGTAAACGCTAGTAAGCGACCGAGTACAACCAAATAGAACAGAAAACAGAGCATAGCGACAGAAAGCGGGCAGATAACAGCGCTAAACAATAGAAAACGACTAAATTCAGCCGAATACAACAAGAAAAGAACAGAAAATAGCTAAAAACAACAAAAGGCAGGCAGATAACAGCTGTAAACGGTAGAAAATGACCAAATACAACCGAATAGAGCCAAATCCAGCTAAAAACGGCAGAAAGTAAGCAGATAACAGCGCTAAGCAACAGAAAATGACTAAATACAGCGGAATACAACTGAAAATAACAGAAAACAGCTCTCAAAACAACAGAAAGCAAGCAGATAACGGCTGTAAACGGTAGAAAACGACTGAATACAACCAAACAGAACAGAAAACAGAGCATAACAACAGAAAGCAGGCAGATAACAGCGCTAAACAATAGAAAACGACTAAATTCAGCCGAATACAACAAGAAGAGGACAGAAAACAGCTAAAAACAACAGAAATCAAGCAGATAACAACTGTAAATGGTACAAAACGACCAAATACAACCGAATAGAGTCAAAACTAAGGCAAAACGACAGAAAGCAAGCAGATAACGGCTGTAAACGCTAGAAAGCGACCGAGTACAACCAAACAGAACAGAAAACAGAGCATAACAACAGAAAGAGGGCAGATAACAGCGCTAAACAATAGAAAACGACTAAATTCAGCCGAATACAACAAGAAAAGAACAGAAAATAGCTAAAAACAACAAAAAGCAGGCAGATAACAGCTGTAAACGGTAGAAAATGACCAAATACAACCGAATGGAGCCAAATGCAGCTAAAAACGACAGAAAGTAAGCAGATAACAGCGCTAAGCAACAGAAAACGACTAAATACAGCGGAATACAACTGAAAATAACAGAAAACAGCTCCTAGAACAACAGCAAGCAAGCAGATAACGGCTGTAAACGGTAGAAAACGACCGAATACAACCAAATAGAACAGAAAACAGAGCATAACAACAGAAAGCAGGCAGATAACAGCGCTAAACAATAGAAAATGACTAAATTCAGCCGAATACAACAAGAAAAGAACAGAAAACAGCTAAAAACAACAGAAATCAAGCAGATAACAACTGTAAACTGTACAAAACGACCAAATACAACCGAACAGAAAACAGAGCATAACGACAGAAAGCAGGCAGATAACAGCGCTAAACAACAGAAAACGACAAAACACAGCCGAATACATCAGAAAATAACAGAAAACAGCTCTCAAAGCAACAGAAAGCAAGCAGATAACGGCTGTAAACGGTAGAAAACGACCGAATACAACCAAATAGAACAGAAAACAGAGCATAACGACAGAAAGCAGGCAGATAACAGCGCTAAACGATAGAAGACGACTAAATTCAGCCAAATACAACAAGAAAAGGACAGAAAACAGCTAAAAACAACAGAAATCAAGCAGATAACAACTGTAAACGGTACAAAACGACCAAATGCAACCGAATAGAGTCAAAACTAACGCAAAACGACAGAAAGCAAGCAGATAACGGCTGTAAACGCTAGAAAGGGACCGAGTACAACCAAATAGAACAGAAAACAGAGCATAACAACAGAAAGCGGGCAGATAACAGCGCTAAACAATAGAAAACGACTAAATTCAGCCGAATACAACAAGAAAAGAACAGAAAATAGCTAAAAACAACAAAAAGCAGGCAGATAACAGCTGTAAACGGTAGAAAATGACCAAATACAACCGAATAGAGTCAAATCCAGCTAAAAACGACAGAAAGTAAGCAGATAACAGCGCTAAGCAACAGAAAACGACTAAATACAGCGGAGTACAACTGAAAATAACAGAAAACAGCTCCTAGAACAACAGAAAGCAAGCAGATAACGGCTGTAAACGGTAGAGAACGACCGAATACAACCAAATAGAACAGAAAACAGAGCATAACAACAGAAAGCAGGCAGATAATAGCGCTAAACAACAGAAAACGACAAAACACAGCCGAATACATCCGGAAATAACAGAAAACAGCTCTCAAAACAACAGAAAGCAAGCAGATAACGGCTGTAAACGGTAGAAAACGACTGAATACAACCAAATAGAACAGAAAACAGAGCATAGCAACAGAAAGAACGCAGATAAAAGCGCTAAACAATAAAAAACGACTAAATTCAGCCGAATACAACAAGAAAAGGACAGAAAACAGCTCCTAGAACAACAGAAAGCAAGCAGATAACAACTGTAAACGATAGGAAACGACCAAATACAACCGAATAGAGCCAAAGCCGACAGAAAGCAAGCAGATAACAGCGCTAAACAAGAGAAAACGACTAAGCACAGCCGAATACATCCGAAAATAACAGAAAACAGCTCTCAAAGCAACAGAAAGCAAGCAGATAACGGCTGTAAACGGTAGGAAATGGCCGCATACAACTAAATAGAACAGAAAACAGAGCATAACAACAGAAAGCGGGCAGATAACAGCGCTAAACAATAGAAAACGACTAATTTCAGCCGAATACAACAAGAAAAGAACAGAAAATAGCTAAAAACAACAGAAATCAAGCAGATAACAACTGTAAATGATAGAAAACGACCAAATACAACCAAATAGGGTCAGAACTAACTCAAAACGACAGAAAGCAAGCAGATAACAGCGGGAAACAGCAGAAAACGACTAAACACAGCCGAATACAACAAGAAAAGGACAGAAAACAGCTAAAAACAACAGAAATCAAGCAGATAACAACTGTAAACGGTACAAAACGACCAAATACAACCGAATAGAGTCAAAACTAACGCAAAACGACAGAGAGCAAGCAGATAACGGCTGTAAACGCTAGAAAGCGACCGAGTACAACCAAATAGAACAGAAAACAGAGCATAACAACAGAAAGCGGGCAGATAACAGCGCTAAGCAATAGAAAACGACTAAATTCAGCCGAATACAACAAGAAAAGAACAGAAAATAGCTAAAAACAACAAAAAGCAGGCAGATAACAGCTGTAAACGGTAGAAAATGACCAAATACAACCGAATAGAGTCAAATCCAGCTAAAAACGACAGAAAGTAAGCAGGTAACAGCGCTAAGCAACAGAAAACGACTAAATACAGCGGAATACAACTAAAAATAACAGAAAACAGCTCCTAGAACAACAGAAAGCAAGCAGATAACGGCTGTAAACGGTAGAAAACGACCGAATACAACCAAATAAAACAGAGCATAACAACAGAAAGCAGGCAGATAACAGCGCTAAACAATAGAAAACGACTAAATTCAGCCGAACACAACAAGAAAAGGAGAGAAAACAGCTAAAAACAACAGAAATCAAGCAGATAACAACTGTAAACGGTACAAAACGACCAAATACAACCGAATAGAGTCAAAACTAACGCAAAACGACAGAAAGCAAGCAGATAACGGCTGTAAACGCTAGAAAGCGACCGAGTACAACCAAATAGAACAGATAACAGAGCATAACAACAGAAAGCGGGCAGATAACAGCGCTAAGCAATAGAAAACGACTAAATTCAGCCGAATACAACAAGAAAAGAACAGAAAATAGCTAAAAACAACAAAAAGCAGGCAGATAACAGCTGTAAACGGTAGAAAATGACCAAATACAACCGAATAGAGTCAAATCCAGCTAAAAACGACAGAAAGTAAGCAGGTAACAGCGCTAAGCAACAGAAAACGACTAAATACAGCGGAATACAACTGAAAATAACAGAAAACAGCTCCTAGAACAACAGAAAGCAAGCAGATAACGGCTGTAAACGGTAGAAAGCGACCAAATACAACCAAATAAAACAGAGCATAACAACAGAAAGCAGGCAGATAACAGCGCTAAACAATAGAAAATGACTAAATTCAGCCGAATACAACAAGAAAAGAACAGAAAACAGCTAAAAACAACATAAATCAAGCAGATAACAACTGCAAACGGTACAAAACGACCAAATACAACCGAATAGAACAGAAAACAGGGCATAACAACAGAAAGCAGGCAGATAACAGCGCTAAACAACAGAAAACGACAAAACACAGCCGAATACATCCGAAAATAACAGAAAACAGCTCTCAAAACAACAGAAAGCAGGCAGATAACAGCTGTAAACGGTAGAAAATGACCAAATACAACCGAATAGAGTCAAAACTAACGCAAAACGACAGAAAGCAAGCAGATAACGGCTGTAAACGCTAGAAAGCGACCGAGTACAACCAAATAGAACAGAAAACAGAGCATAACCACAGAAAGCGGGCAGATAACAGCGCTAAACAATAGAAAACGACTAAATTCAGCCGAATACAACAAGAAAAGAACAGAAAATAGCTAAAAACAACAGAAATCAAGCAGATAACAAGTGTAAACGATAGAAAACGACCAAATACAACCGAATAGGGTCAGAACTAACTCAAAACGACAGAAAGCAAGCAGATAACAGCGGGAAACAGCAGAAAACGACTGAACACAGCCGAATACAACCAAAATGAGTAGAAAACAGCTAAAAACAACAGAAAGCAGGCAGATAACAGCTGTAAACGGTAGAAAATGACCAAATAGAAGCGAATAGAGCCAAATCCGGCTAAAAACGACAGAAAGTAAGCAGATAACAGCGCTAGACAACAGAAAACCACTAAACACAGCGGAGTACAACTGAAAATAACGGAAAACAGCTCTTAGAACAACAGAAAGCAAGCAGATAACGGCTGTAAACGGTAGAAAACGACCGAATACAACCAAATAGAGCAGAAAACAGAGCATAACAACAGAAAGCAGGCAGATAACAGCGCTAAACAATAGAAAACGACTAAATTCAGCCGAATATAACAAGAAAAGGAGAGAAAACAGCTAAAAACAACAGAAATCAAGCAGATAACTGTAAACGGTACAAAACGACCAAGTACAACCGAATAGGGTCAAAACTAACGCAAAACGACAGAAAGCAAGCAGATAACGGCTGTAAACGCTAGTAAGCGACCGAGTACAACCAAATAGAACAGAAAACAGAGCATAGCGACAGAAAGCGGGCAGATAACAGCGCTAAACAATAGAAAGCGACTAAATTCAGCCGAATACAACAAGAAAAGAACAGAAAATAGCTAAAAACAACAAAAAGCAGACAGATAACAGCTGTAAACGGTAGAAAATGACCAAATACAACCGAATAGAGCCAAATCCAGCTAAAAACGGCAGAAAGTAAGCAGATAACAGCGCTAAGCAACAGAAAACGACTAAATACAGCGGAATACAACTGAAAATAACAGAAAACAGCTCTCAAAACAACAGAAAGCAAGCAGATAACGGCTGTAAACGGTAGAAAACGACTGAATACAACCAAACAGAACAGAAAACAGAGCATAACAACAGAAAGAAGGCAGATAAAAGCGCTAAACAATAAAAAACGACTAAATTCAGCCGAATACAACAAGAAAAGAACAGAAAACTGCTAAAAACAACAGAAGTCGAGTAGATAACAACTGTAAACGATAGAAAACGACCAAATACAACCGAATAGAGCCAAAACCGACAGAAAGCAAGCAGATAACAGCGCTAAACAAGAGAAAACGACTAAGCACAGCCGAATACAACCGAAAATAACAAAAAACAGCTCTCAAAGCAACAGAAAGCAAGCAGATAACGGCTGTAAACGGTAGGAAACGGCCGCATACAACTAAATAGAACAAGAAACAGAGCATAACAACAGAAAGCGGGCAGATAACAGCGCTAAACAATAGAAAACGACTAAATTCAGCCGAATACAACAAGAAAAGAACAGAAACTAGCTAAAAACAACAGAAATCAAGCAGATAACAACTGTAAACGATAGAAAACGACCAAATACAACCGAATAGGGTCAGAACTAACTCAAAACGACAGAAAGCACGCAGATAACAGCGGGAAACAGCAGAAAACGACTAAGCACAGCCGAATACGACCAAAATGAGTAGAAAACAGCTAAAAACAACAGAAAGCAGGCAGATAACAGCTGCAAACGGTAGAAAATGACCAAATACAACCGAATAGAGCCAAATCCGGCTAGAAACGACAGAAAGTAAGCAGATAACAGCGCTAGACAACAGGAAACCACTAAACACAGCGGAATACAACTGAAAATAACAGAAAACAGCTCTTAAAACAACAGAAAGCAAGCAGTTAACGGCTGTAAACGGTAGAAAACGACCGAATACAACCAAATAGAACAGAAAACAGGGCATAACAACAGAAAGCAGGCAGATAACAGCGCTAAACAATAGAAAACGACTAAATTCAGCCGAATACAACAAGAAGAGGACAGAAAACAGCTAAAAACAACAGAAATCAAGCAGATAACAACTGTAAATGGTACAAAACGACCAAATACAACCGAATAGAGTCAAAACTAAGGCAAAACGACAGAAAGCAAGCAGATAACGGCTGTAAACGCTAGAAAGCGACCGAGTACAACCAAATAGAACAGAAAACAGAGCATAACAACAGAAAGCGGGCAGATAACAGCGCTAAACAATAGAAAACGACTAAATTCAGCCGAATACAACAAGAAAAGAACAGAAAATAGCTAAAAACAACAAAAAGCAGGCAGATAACAGCTGTAAACGGTAGAAAATGACCAAATACAACCGAATGGAGCCAAATCCAGCTAAAAACGACAGAAAGTAAGCAGATAACAGCGCTAAGCAACAGAAAACGACTAAATACAGCGGAATACAACTGAAAATAACAGAAAACAGCTCCTAGAACAACAGAAAGCAAGCAGATAACGGCTGTAAACGGCAGAAAACGACCGAATACAACCAAATAGAACAGAAAACAGAGCATAACAACAGAAAGCAGGCAGATAACAGCGCTAAACAATAGAAAATGACTAAATTCAGCCGAATACAACAAGAAAACAACAGAAAACAGCTAAAAGCAACAGAAATCAAGCAGATAACAACTGTAAACTGTACAAAACGACCAAATACAACCGAACAGAAAACAGAGCATAACGACAGAAAGCAGGCAGATAACAGCGCTAAACAACAGAAAACGACAAAACCCAGCCGAATACATCAGAAAATAACAGAAAACAGCTCTCAAAGCAACAGAAAGCAAGCAGATAACGGCTGTAAACGGTAGAAAACGACCGAATACAACCAAATAGAACAGAAAACAGAGCATAACAACAGAAAGCAGGCAGATAACAGCGCTAAACGATAGAAGACGACTAAATTCAGCCAAATACAACAAGAAAAGGACAGAAACCAGCTAAAAACAACAGAAATCAAGCAGATAACAACTGTAAACGGTACAAAACGACCAAATGCAACCGAATAGAGTCAAAACTAACGCAAAACGACAGAAAGCAAGCAGATAACGGCTGTAAACGCTAGAAAGGGACCGAGTACAACCAAATAGAACAGAAAACGGAGCATAACAACAGAAAGCGGGCAGATAACAGCGCTAAACAATAGAAAACGACTAAATTCAGCCGAATACAACAAGAAAAGAACAGAAAATAGCTAAAAACAACAAAAAGCAGGCAGATAACAGCTGTAAACGGTAGAAAATGACCAAATACAACCGAATAGAGTCAAATCCAGCTAAAAACGACAGAAAGTAAGCAGATAACAGCGCTAAGCAACAGAAAACGACTAAATACAGCGGAATACAACTGAAAATAACAGAAAACAGCTCCTAGAACAACAGAAAGCAAGCAGATAACGGCTGTAAACGGTAGAGAACGACCGAATACAACCAAATAGAACAGAAAACAGAGCATAACAACAGAAAGCAGGCAGATAATAGCGCTAAACAACAGAAAACGACAAAACACAGGCGAATACATCCGGAAATAACAGAAAACAGCTCTCAAAACAACAGAAAGCAAGCAGATAACGGCTGTAAACGGTAGAAAACGACTGAATACAACCAAATAGAACAGAAAACAGAGCATAGCAACAGAAAGAACGCAGATAAAAGCGCTAAACAATAAAAAACGACTAAATTCAGCCGAATACAACAAGAAAAGGACAGAAAACAGCTCCTAGAACAACAGAAAGCAAGCAGATAACAACTGTAAACGATAGAAAACGACCAAATACAACCGAATAGAGCCAAAGCCGACAGAAAGCAAGCAGATAACAGCGCTAAACAAGAGAAAACGACTAAGCACAGCCGAATACATCCGAAAATAACAGAAAACAGCTCTCAAAGCAACAGAAAGCAAGCAGATAACGGCTGTAAACGGTAGGAAATGGCCGCATACAACTAAATAGAACAGAAAACAGAGCATAACAACAGAAAGCGGGCAGATAACAGCGCTAAACAATAGAAAACGACTAATTTCAGCCGAATACAACAAGAAAAGAACAGAAAATAGCTAAAAACAACAGAAATCAAGCAGATAACAACTGTAAATGATAGAAAACGACCAAGTACAACCAAATAGGGTCAGAACTAACTCAAAACGACAGAAAGCAAGCAGATAACAGCGGGAAACAGCAGAAAACGACTAAACACAGCCGAATACAACAAGAAAAGGACAGAAAACAGCTAAAAACAACAGAAATCAAGCAGATAACAACTGTAAACGGTACAAAACGACCAAATACAACCGAATAGAGTCAAAACTAACGCAAAACGACAGAAAGCAAGCAGATAACGGCTGTAAACGCTAGAAAGCGACCGAGTACAACCAAATAGAACAGATAACAGAGCATAACAACAGAAAGCGGGCAGATAACAGCGCTAAGCAATAGAAAACGACTAAATTCAGCCGAATACAACAAGAAAAGAACAGAAAATAGCTAAAAACAACAAAAAGCAGGCAGATAACAGCTGTAAACGGTAGAAAATGACCAAATACAACCGAATAGAGTCAAATCCAGCTAAAAACGACAGAAAGTAAGCAGGTAACAGCGCTAAGCAACAGAAAACGACTAAATACAGCGGAATACAACTGAAAATAACAGAAAACAGCTCCTAGAACAACAGAAAGCAAGCAGATAACGGCTGTAAACGGTAGAAAGCGACCAAATACAACCAAATAAAACAGAGCATAACAACAGAAAGCAGGCAGATAACAGCGCTAAACAATAGAAAATGACTAAATTCAGCCGAATACAACAAGAAAAGAACAGAAAACAGCTAAAAACAACATAAATCAAGCAGATAACAACTGCAAACGGTACAAAACGACCAAATACAACCGAATAGAACAGAAAACAGGGCATAACAACAGAAAGCAGGCAGATAACAGCGCTAAACAACAGAAAACGACAAAACACAGCCGAATACATCCGAAAATAACAGAAAACAGCTCTCAAAACAACAGAAAGCAAGCAGATAACGGCTGTAAACGGTAGAAAACGACTAAATACATCCAAATAGAACAGAAAACAGAGCATAACATCTGAAAGAAGGCAGATAAAAGCGTTAAACCATAAAAAACGACTAAATTCAGCCGAATACAACAAGAAAAGAACAGAAAACAGCTAAAAACAAAAGAAATCGGGTAGATAACAACTGTAAACGATAGAAAACGACCAAATACAACCGAATAGAGCCAAAACCGACAGAAAGCAAGCAGATAACAGCGCTAAACAAGAGAAAACGACTAAGCACAGCCGAATACATCCGAAAATAACAGAAAACAGCTCTCAAAGCAACAGAAAGCAAGCAGATAACGGCTGTAAACGGTAGGAAACGGCCGCATACAACTAAATAGAACAGAAAACAGAGCATAACAACAGAAAGCGGGCAGATAACAGCGCTAAACAATAGAAAACGACTAAATTCAGCCGAATACAACAAGAAAAGAACAGAAAATAGCTAAAAACAACAGAAATCAAGCAGATAACAACTGTAAACGATAGAAAACGACCAAATACAACCGAATAGGGCCAGAACTAACTCAAAACGACAGAAAGCAAGCAGATAACAGCGGGAAACAGCAGAAAACGACTAAACACAGCCGAATACATCCGAAAATAACAGAAAACAGCTCTCAAAACAACAGAAAGCAAGCAGATAACGGCTGTAAACGGTAGAAAACGACTAAATACAACCGAATAGAACAGAAAACAGAGCATAACAACAGAAAGCGGGCAGATAACAGCGCTAAACAATAGAAAACGACTAAATTCAGCCGAATACAACAAGAAAAGAACA
>CATOUR010000248.1:0-65860 GCA_951848785.1 Callosobruchus maculatus
ACAGAGGCCGCAAGCGTGTACTTGCGACTTCGTGGTGGTTTGACCCATCCCTCTGTTTTGCCCGTCGCTGCGTGATTTATAACTTTTGAACCTAAGAAATATCTAAGCTGTACGCCGCGACGTTATGTCCAGTCCTGTATCACTAATTTATTCATAATTTATTCACTGCCTATTATATAGGGTGTCCCACGACGGTTAAGACAAGCAATATATCGGAACTGGGCAGTAGTAGCGAATTATAATTTTGGGGGTGTAAATTAGAGCAAATATAGTATCTTTTTCTATTATTTTGCGACCAAATAGGGTACCACTACCATTATGAAACACTACCAAAGTAATTTAACTGTAGGGGTATGTTAATATTAAGATGTTTTGTAATGTTTACGTATTTTTGTCTGGCCTACTGTAACAATTTGATATGTTCCCCTGTATGTGCTTTTTAGGTCATATGCGATTTTTATAGTTGACAAGTAGTTGACAGTGAGTTGTCAGATGAACATTTTTCACGTTGTGTTATATACAAGTTTTTCCTAAGTTTTTTACGTTTTCAATTACAACGACTATTTCGAAAACCCGCTGTTGTTTATTATAAACTCTGCTCACAACAGGTTATGGGCCCAGATATCGTTCGTTCGAAAAAGTAACGGGGGTGTCCCTTGGAGGAAAAACCAACGTGGAAACTGTGAAAAGTTCGGTTAGGGTGTGTTCCTGCACGCGAAAAACTGCCAAAAGAACTTGTGCCAGAGTTGCGAAAACGTGAGTCGTTTTTTGGTGTGTCCAACTGCAACTAAAAATGGGAGACAAAGTGGATGTTTCCAGCGTCAATAAATTTGATGGTACGAACTTCAGACAATGGAAGTTTCAGATGAAATGTGCACTAAAGGCCAAAGGTAACTATGGGGTAATTGATGGGCACCTAACCAAGCCCAACCCATCACAAACTGAAGAGTATACATCATGGTGCAAAAAGGATGCACAGGCAATGTTTGTACTTACCTCAGCTATGAACATGGACCAGATTACGCTGATAGAGACTTGTGAAAATGCTAAAGATATGATGTCCACATTAGAAGCAATTTTTGAACAGAAATCTGAGGCTAATAAAATGATCCTTCATGAAAGATTTCATCAGTATAAGATGGACACTGGTGATAGCATTACACAGCATGTGTCAAGGGTACAGAATCTTGCAAAACAGATAAAAGATACCGGTGACGACATCACTGACATGTCCATAATGACAAAGATACTTAGCACGCTACCCGCAAAGTATAGAAATGTCAGGCAAGCATGGTTGTCGTTAGATCCTGCGAAACAAACACTAAACAACCTGAAGGCTCGACTATTAGATGAAGAAAACAACCTCCAGTCTTATGAAGAACCTGAGCTAGCGTTGGCGGCAGTTTCACTAAGTAAGAAGAAGCCAGGTGAGAAAAGTGAAAAGTCAAGAGGTCCTGTATGTTTTAACTGCAGAAAAAGAGGTCACATAGCAAGAAACTGTAAAGTGAAGAAGAAGAAACAAGATGATAACTTTAGGAGACAGGATAATCAGAAAAGAGATAGAAACGAGACAGCATTTAATGTAGAAGGGGTTGATCCAGACAATGTGATTTATGAATCAGAAACGTGGATAATGGACAGTGGGGCTTCTGCCCATATGACCTACAGAAGGGACTTTTATCATACATTTGACAACAGCTTTAAGTCAAGAGTCAAGTTAGGCAATAACCAGCAGCTACTTGTGGATGGCAAAGGTACAATAAAAATACAGAGGCTTATAGATGGTAAGTGGTATAATGCTACTATAAACAATGCATATGTACCACAGCTATGTAAAAACTTATTTTCTGAAGGTGTACTTGCTGACAAGGGTATGAAAGTAGTGAAATTTGAGAATGAAGCTAGAGTTTTTGAAGAATCAAAACTTGTAGGAGCAGCCGTGAAAGACTCTACTAACACTTACAAAATGCTGTTTAGAACTATGATTTACACTGCAAACTTGACAGTCACTGACAACATGAAACTTGGCATGAGCGCTGTGGCCATGTTAATGTAGGATACCTGAAACAGATGGTTGATAAAGATTTGGTTAAAGGAGTAAAGTTTAGTAATACTGAGAACTTCTTCTGTGAGTCATGCGTATTGGGTAAGCAGCATAAGTTGCCGTTCAAGAAAAAGAGGGAAGAGCATGTAAAACTTGAGCTTGGAGAGAGAATTTATAGTGATGTGTGCGGTCCTATTTCCACTCCTTCAGTAAAAGGGTATAGATACTTTGTGACTTTTAAGGATGAAAATAGTGGCTATCGTGTAGCTCATTTCATAAAACATAAATCTGACGTTTTTGAGTGCTTTAAAAGCTTTAATGCGAGAATCAAAAATAAATTTGGTCATTCAGTGAAAGTTCTACATACTGATGGGGGCGCTGAATATCTCAGTAGTGAGTCTAAAAGTTTTATGGTGAGAGAAGGCATAGAACACGAGGTAACAGCACCATACACACCTCAGCAAAATGGTCGTGCTGAAAGAGACAATCGAACAATCGTGGAGTGTGCACGTTCGATGTTGCAGCAGTCATGTGTTCCAAAGTACTTGTGGGCCGAGGCAGTAAGTACTGCCATCTATATTTTGAATAGAATGCCAACGTCACAAGATCCAAAAACACCCTATGAAATGTGGTGTGGGCAAAAACCAACACTTGATAATAATAATAATAATAATCGTCTTTATTGAAGCACATACAGATATACCTCAAATGGCGGAGTTCACTGCAACAGTGCTCTTCCACTCAACCATTCTTACCTAACCTAACGCTATTAACTAAACAGACAGGATTTTATAACGTCGTATTTTCTAAGGTATTTCTAAATTTATATTAATAATAATACTATACGTAAATTATATAATATAATAGTAATATACATATATATATTTTTGGCCCGTGGTACAAGTGAGGCTAGCCCGTGCAAAATCTGCATAACAATTGAGGACCGCGACCAAGTGAGGACCAATATACGGACCTCACAAGGACATCGCTTGAAATTTTTGTGGTGAGTTGCGGATATGGTCTTGAGTCAAATTTGAAAATTTCAGCTGGTCCTCATTTTTTTCGTTTTATGGTAAATGTATACATTTTAGTTCACCGCTTTGGCACCAGATGGTTTCTCGAGTTTGTATACCGCCACCCCATATACGTTACATACCAGTGCATGCAACAAGTGAGGTCCTGAAATTCGGCAACGATGAAATACCGGCAGACTAATGCCTCTCACGATATTTCGCCTTCTCTTTGTGTACTTGATTGTTTAGCTTCCCATATTACACGTTGCTGTCTTTGAGAAGAAAATTAGGTGTTGCGAGTCATAATTTTGTTCACAAGTGCCCCATCATGAGGAGCTTTTGGAATGAGATCTAAGCGGCTTTTATGGCAGAAAAGTTTTAGATTGCAGGTCATCGCTCTATGCATGAAGGGTTTAATTCTTGAAAGGAGTAGGATCTTCGGTATAGTGATTACTAGACAGTTCTGAAATCATGAACCATGCCCTTATGCGTGAGAACTAGCAGGTGTTTCAATTAGTTTAATATCGAGTGATACAATTTTCGTTTGGAATCTAAGATGGTCAATTCAACTGACGTTTTAGGTACCGTGTGATATGCCTTTTGAAATTGTTAAAGCTCATTTTTGTACAACTGAGAAGCATATTTTAGAGTGAGAGTGAGAGAGTGTCTGAGAGAGTAGAGTGCTATCCGAGTCAAATCGTTCCAAGTTCGTCAGGTTGTAGCTGCTCCGATAAGCATCCTAAGAGTTTTTGGTCTGGCTTGACCCGATTTCACTCGTTTCATGTCAATCCAGCTTCAGCTTTAAAAATTCGATAAGTTATAAAATGCTTTTCTTTTCAAACATTCCAACAAAATATGTGAATTGCTCTCAGAGTACATATTATTATGTGATAGATGCAATACAGGGTGGGCCAATAGTGAGTAGACGGAGGATTGTTGACTTAGAAGAATATTTCAAAAATCTGTTACTTGATCATGGTAGGGCCCCTGAAGGTTATAACGTTAAAATACTTGCACTCAAACTTTAACGTTTATATAGGCTGATTATCAAACTAACATTTTTTTAATAGAATCGCCTATATATTATTGCATATTTGAATTGCTTAGTGAATTCTAGTGTGACTTCAGGCATCTTATATGGAACTTTAAACGGACCGTTTAGGCGCAAATCACTTTTTTTGGTATAAGTGGGTATAAGAGAAAAATTGAATATCGCAGCGATCATAAAACTTAGAAGGCCGTGACTTTACGGTGTGACTAAGCATAAAACGTGTCATCTTAGGTCATACGATCAAATTTGAATTCTTTTTGTACTTGGAGAAATCAGTAGAATAATTAAGGAAATTTCAATCACATGTACCTTGATTATTTAAAATGGGAATGCCTAATTTTTCTTATACCATCGAATCTAAAACCTGATAACCTTTCCAACAATGTAGGATTGTTGGAATCAATCTTTTTTAATTTTCATTTTATTTCAAATTTTAAGTCAAATCGGTGTTTTACACTTTCCCAGCTTATAAGCAATCTAGCAGTCCATGAAAAATAAACAAAAACCTGTTCAGATGGAAGAAACCAACTAACTTGGCATAAAAACGCAAACAAACTAGATTAGTGAGGTAAGATTATGAAAATATCTTACAAGATATCAGCTCTAACCAGAAACGACAGCGGCAACAAGAAGGCTTACTTTTCACAGCCTATTAGCTATACGCTAATATCCAAAATCAGTACAAAAAAATTAAATAAAAGACAAAATACCAGCGATCGTTACTGGCAGGAGAGTATCTATATTTTCAGAATAAATTTTCACATTTAGTTCCATAAAATAGCCGTAAGTCAAAAGTGATGATGCCTTTGACTGGAGCCCTTCAAATTCTTCACTGGTACTTCTACTTATTAGCAAAATCGCAAAAAATGAAAACTGAATTGCAGTATGTTATATGATAAAACATTATTTACTTGGTAGGAACATATATGAAATAAACACAGTTACAACATGGAGTAATAAAAAAATCTAACAATCACATCGATAGATGCTCAGAGTGCTCCAGTTAGAGATATCTTTACTTTTGACTTAACAGAAATGACTACTTTTCTATCCCATTAAATGTGAAATTTCATTCTGACGATGCTAAACTGTCAGCAGCAATCATTGGTAGTTTTTTTTTTGTTTCAATATTTTTAATCGTTTTTTGTTATCAAGCTCTAGTAGATCTCAATAGCTGGTAGGCTGTGGAAAAATAACACTTCTGTCATACGCCAGCTGGTCATTGTCATTGGATTTCTTATCGCTGTTGTTAGAGATTATGTGTTGTAAGGAATTTCCGTTTGTTGTGTTGTTTAGTTTGTTTGTGTCTTTCTACTAAGTTAGTTGGTTTCTTCCATCTTAACGGGCTTTGGTTTGTTTTTCATGACTTGCTAGATCTCTTATAAGTAGGAAAACTGAAAAACACTGATTTGACTGAAAATTTTAAATAAAATGGAAACTAAAAGGATTGAGATCGAGGTAATCAAATTCTGCATTTGATTCTGTAAAAAAAATGGGTATTCTTATTTGAACAAATCAAGTTCTCTGTGACTGAAGTTTCCTTAATTAATCTACTGATTTCAAGTACAAAAAAAAATTAAATTTAACCGTCTGACCAAGGTGACGCATCTCATGCTTAGTCGTACCGCAATGTCACGGCATTCTAAGATTTATAATCACTGCGATATTTAAATTTTTTCTGATACCTACTTATATCAAGAATGCTGATTTGTGCCTAAACGGTTCGTTAAGGTTCAATATAAGATACATTGAGTCACACTAGAATTCACCAAGGAATTCAAATATGCAATAATGTATAGGGAGTCGCCTTCAAAAAAATGTAAGTTTGATATGAACCACCCTATATAGACATCAAAATTTAAGTGAAAATATTCAACGTTATATCACTCAAAGGTCCCTACCATGACCAAGTGACAGATTTCTGAAATATGTTTAAGTAAGTCAACAATGCTCCATCTGCTCACTATTGGTCCACCCTGTATATGTGAATGAACGTATCAAATGTCTCCTGGGTCAGTAACCGAATAAGTTGAAAAAGTACCTATATAATTTCATATTTTTAGGCCAATGGAGGGTATTTTATGTTTACAACAAATTTTCAAGGTTTCCCCCCTCCCCACCTTAACAATTTCAGCCCCTCCCAGAAATGGTAGATGATTAACTCATAAAACGCTCAAACAGAAGTCTGAGGGGTTTTGCCTTTTACTACGCCAACGCACAGCTTTCATGAGATGAAGCTTTACCTATTACCACCCAGCAGCATGCCGCTTTTCAAATTTCATCCACTTAAAAAACGCAACTTAGGTACACCTAAACCATATGACCAACTCTGTTTAATTAAAATGAACTATTCTTTTAGATCGATAAAAAATACTCGGGTGGTCCTCAGTTTGCCGCGTATATCACCCGGTCCTCGTTTATCAGTTCTAATAGTATGAACAGGTATACACTGCACACATGACGTGAAAAAGTCGAAATTAGCATAACAATACTGATGTTTGAGTCCTTTACGGCCGCCACTTGCCCTCGCTTATTCCTCCTACTCGTATAAAGATACTTATGTATACTTATGTGCAGAGTGCAGCTGCGGCCTAAATAATCTCTGGTAGGATTTTTGTGTATTGTTTTATTTAAACTTTTGTGCACCCCCTTTCAAAAATTCAGGAACCGCTGCTGTTCCACAGTTTAAAAAACATTCTCTGTCCACCTTTAAAGCTGAACTCCAGTAGTATTTAGTTGTTACATCGATTTTGCTAGTAGAAACGGCAGTTCTACGTGAACAGCAGATGTGTAGTCACCGAGGTATCAAGCCTTCAGATTACGTTACTAAGGACAAATTTTCATTTGATTTTATTTGTCAAGGAATAGGTAGGCACAGAAAAGGTCTCAAAGTAACAGATTTATTTGGAACGTGTCGGCAGTTGTTTCGTAATATCTGTTTCAGATGTCATTGCCTATACATTTCAAGAAGATAATTGAAGACAGCGAATCAATCGACACATCATGATACTTGAAAATCTTATAGTAAATAGAAGTCTATAATCGACCTTATGGATCGATTTACCTGGAGACACGTTTTAGGACGCTGTGCAGATAAATAACAAAGTTCATTGACCGCAGCGGTAGTATTTCATCTAAACTAATCGAACAGGAGGACCAATGAATGGTAGCTTAGACGGAATAAGCAATCAGCAAGCATATCCAGGGCCGGTTCAACCCCCCCCATGAGTATTCCCATGAATGAAATAACTACTAAAATAATACAAAATAAAGATAATCAAGGATGCTTTCTCCAAGCTTAGTCATTTATTCTACTACTAACCAATCCCTCGGTGCTCATGACACATAAGCAGCGATACAATCTATACAGATGTTTAACAAATTAAGACATTACATATTCTTTTATACATGAACCCCTCCTAAGGTCACCATGAACCCCCTCCGTGGTCAACGCCTAGCTACGGCCCTGAGTATATCTCTGTACTAATAGGAGAGAACAAGTGATCACCGGTACAAAACGATCTGACCATCTTAGTATTTAAAAAATAGTTGCACTTTTTCCACACTCTCTGTATATCTCTACGATTAGAACAAATATGCGAGGACCGGTAATGTATAAGGCAATAACCGAGGTCCACATGCATATTAATTAATCGATACTACCCTACCATCTGAAATGTCTTTCGCGCCTTTTTATGACCTCTGCTTCTTTTTAGTTAATTTTATTTCCCACACCGATAGGAAATTGTGATAGGTATTGTGATCGAGAAAATTTTGGATTTTGAGATAATACGCTTTTTTGGGAGTTTTATGATGTCTATATAACGTCGGTCTGTCTGTCTTTGCGTGTTTTTCTAGGCTAGCCACATCAGTAACCGTGGATTGTGATAGAATTTGGGTACCGGTATCCTATGGTGTCCTAGTAGGTATTGCTCCTATAATTTTAAAAATCGGTGCATTGGCAGCGGAGTAATTTGCAAAAAACAAAAACCTCGTTTTTGGGCGTTTTAGGGTTTGATGATAATTTTCTACTTTTTTGGGTGAGAGTGTGATTCGGGTCATTTGGGGGGGGGGGGGGGGAGCGGAGGGTTGTAAAACTCAAAAATTTTTTGTATTCATTACAGAGATTTTCATTAAAATGCAGGCCTCCAAACTAAAACCCTAATAAAACATAATTGTATTGTCGGATTTCGAAATTTTTGGTATCAGTCCTTAGAAAATATGCTATCACGTCATTACCAACTAAAAAAAAGGGATCAGGATCTTGATAGTGTCAAGATTAGCATGCTTTGAAAAGTGACTTCAAAAACGTTACGGAAAGAGGAATCTTTAAAATATCACCAAATAATTAACCGTGCGCTTTAAGGTAAACACATGCCTTTCTAGTTGTTCATTGGTACCATAAGCTTGTTGTAAATGTGGTAAAACATATGCAGTAAGAGATTTAAACTCTAGCGGCATATTGGATCGCTAAGAGTGCAAAACTTCAACAGACGGTTTGGCAAAAGCTTGTCATCAGGATTTTAATTTTTGTTATGGTTACTTGAATGATGTGCTATCACATCACGATTAGTCATAAAAAGTGATCAGTTGACCAAAACTTCGGTATGTGGTCTCAAAACTGTAATTTTAGATAACTTCAAGTTGCGATTTAAAATAGATTCGTCTTAAGAAGTTAGGCAAGCAAACAGAACATGCAGACCACGTTATAAAGTGTCTTGTAATCGTAGATTTTCAGTTATGTATGAATTCATCCGTCCAAAGAATCCTACTTAAAAAAGTTGCATCTCCGGCATCCACATGAAGCATAAGTCGACAAAAATCCATTCTTCTGACAGGATCGCCTTCCTCCAAAATGTGTACTGGCATGAAATGGTACGGATGTACGGATACATACCAGTTGTTTGCGCAGTGAACCACATCTTCCGCTAAGAAATACCAGCAACAGCGTAGGTGGAGCTGTAGGATGATTTCCTTGTATGCGTGAAAACCAACGCCGTTGCCCGTTCTAAAAGTAGAGAAGCAGCTGTCACAACCCACTGTATCTTAATTTGCGCAGGCGTGCGTTCATTACTGTTGATCCACAGCACAAAATCTACAGTTTCAGCTTTAGCGTATGTATGTTCATGACTGATCCATAATACGAGGTTGTTCCCTAAAGATATCATGCTTAATTTTAGCCCTACTTCGTTTTGGATTATTTACAACCTCTCATTTATACACTAGTGAAAATCTATGGATACACGATACTTTATAAAGTGGCTTGCAAGTTCTGCTTGATTATCTACCATCTTTGAAGAAATTACCTAGCGACTTTTTAAGACGATTCGATTTTAAGTTAAAACTTGAAGTTTTCTTCTAATATTATACAATTTGTAGACCCTATACTGAAGTTTTAGTTGATAGATCTCTTTTTTATGATGTAATAGAAGATTATTAAAGTACACAAAAATTAAAAATCCGATGACACGTTTTTGCATACGGTTGTTGAAATTTTGCGGTCCCCGAGATCCAATACACCTCTAGAGCTTAAATGCAATTTTGTTGCCTATGTTTACCATTTATAAGAAGTTTGTGGTACCAATGGATAACTAGAAAGATGGGCATGTATTTACCGTAAAGTACGTGGTTAACTATTTGGCGATCTTTTAAGATAAATTCCTCTTTTGTAATGTTTCTTTATGTCACTTTTCAAAACATGCTGATTTTGATACTATCTTGAGTTTGAGTGTTTGATACATGATCACTTTCTTTTAGTAAATAATGGGGTGACATCGTCTTTTCTAATCACTAATACTAAAAATTCCAAAATCCGACGATGAAATTTTGTTTTATTATGGTTTTCGTTTGGAGGTCTGCATTTCAATGAAAATCAAATTTAGGTATCTCTGAAACAGTTGAAAATCGGACTCTACTTTATATAACTTTTTTGTTGGAAATAAGCTATACGCCTTCTCCTAAAGTATTTTCCATTCGCCCATTGACCTGTTAAAGAGTGCTAGCGGCGCGGCGGCCCTTCAGGTCCATCCGATCATTACCTTGCCTACTACAAAAACCAATGGACTTGGAATTTTCGGATATATGCATACACATACGAAAATTGTTTTAGATCGTTAATGAAACTTTGCCACACACAATGAAAAAGCTAAAAACATAAAACCAACTCAAACCAGTTTTTAGACCTTTTGACGGTTCCTGATCATTTTCTGTTTTTTGAGTGGGGGTGAAATTGAGGTGGTTGGGTTGAGAGGTGAAGGGTTGCAAAACTAATAAAGTTTTTGTATGCATAATACGCTCTCCATTGACCTACAAAAAAAGGACCTAGCGACATAATACACTTTTTAGGTTTATCAGAACGTTGCCTTGATTGTTACAGAAACTGAGGGATTTTTTCTGACGTATGTTGTATACGAGTATTGCTTTACATAGTCCTGTATTATGTAACCTGAAATTGATTTTAATTACATTTCGACACAGTAGTATTACCGTGACGAGGATGGAAAATGCGTATGGTCTTTAAAAATCGTGTCAGAACTAAAAATATAAAAATAACTCAAACTTCGTTTTTAGGCGATTTGGGTGTTCCTGGTCGTTTCGTTTCATACATTAAAGCTCGAAGAATAAAACCAGTGTCGATCTAGTTCCTCCGGAGAGGAGTATCAAGAAACTATTTACTAGAGTTTTTGTGTTGGATGTTTTTTGAGGGCAGGAGGGTGATGATTTGGTTGCAACGGGATCTCAGACTATAGCTTAATGCAAAGGGAAAATAATAAACTGATATCACTTTAATGTGTGGGAAGTACTAAGTTAGTCAATTATGGTTCATATTGATTGAACCTCATATATAACTGTACAGTACAAATTCCTGAATTCATAAATGTTGTACCCCTGTCAAGCATATCTACCCTTATCTAACAGTATATTCTTGTTACAGATTTGTTGCCTTTCTAGTTAACTTTATTGTATCACAGGCATAGACACGTTTTATGACGCCAAATGCCAACCGAAAGTGCAGTCAACTGATTCACGCGTTAAATTAAATCAATTTTCGAATTACGCGTCTACAAATATTGAATAATTCCCAAAACATGGTCAGATATTAAAAAAATAGAAGTCAAGTTTGTTGATTCAGTTCTTCTCAGGAATAGTTGTTTTTCATAACGAAGGGCGATACCATTTTCAACATCAGCGATTTAGCAATTACGACTGTGAAGCAAAGCGAGTCATGTCCCATTTTAATTGGTCTGATTGAAAAAGTCTGTCTTGCTCCTGTAGTCGCAGTGCCTAGACTAGTCAATAGACGTTCAAAATAGATCCGTTGAACTAAGTTACCTGAATTCGCCGTTATTGACATGTTCAGATTATTAGCAAAATTTTGGTAAATAGAGGGGTCGAATTTTTCGCTATATGTGCCACGCGGTATCTACATCCCTATAGTCGAATTTTAACAAAGGAAAAGGTTAATTTTACATTTAGTTGCATTTATTTTCACTTAATTGAAATCCGTAGTAGCACATGTTAATGAATGTTATTTTACTCCGTGAAAGCTGAATTAGTATATCTCTTTACGAATAGGAGGAATAAGCGAGGACCGCTGGCGGTGGTGACTCACTCGTAGATATTAGTATTATTAAGCTAATTTCGTCTTTTCTGCATGTCATGTTTACAGTCTTTACGTGTTTATGCTATTAGAACTGATAAACGAGGACCGGCTGACATGCACGACAAACTGAGAACCACCTGAGTATTTTTTGTAAACGTCTTTCCTGCTCTTCTCGTAAACGACAACTGCATTAAAACCAAATCGGCCGCACAACGAATACATCACATGAAAGTCCCCTGTGTGCATGCCGAAAGTTGCGTTTTTAAGAGGACGATATTTTTATACATAGCAGGATGGTGCTGGGTAGTAATAGGTAAAAATGGAGTCAAGTTGATTGACTCAGTACTTCCCACACATAATGATGATACCATTTTATTATTTCCCGTTGCATGAAGCTATAGCCTAAAATCACCTTGCAACTGAATTATCGCCCATCCGCCTCCAAAAACAACATCCAACACAAAAACCCTCGTAAATAATTTCTTGCGTCTCCCTCCTTAGGAACTAGGGCGCCACAGTTTTTTTCTACATGCTTGAACTGGACAATCCGAAACGATCAAGAGCCTCCAACCCGTCTAAAAACGAAGTTTGAGCTGATTTTATGTTTTTGGTTTTTTTGATTATTGCCGCGCCGCCTCTGACATGGTTTTTCAGAAACAGAGTCATTTTCCATTCTCGCAGCGGTAATTTTGTGTCAAAATTTTATAAAAATCAATTCAATAATTTTCGCTTTACGCAAGATACATAGAACGAAATAAAGCAAAACTCGTATGTGCAGATCACAAAATTGGTTCCTGTAATAGGCAAGCCAATGTTCGGATGGACCTAAAAAAGTGCAATATGCCGCTAGGTATTTCTTCTTCAGGTCAGTAGACGGACTATTATGAATACAACAAATTTTTCAGTTTTACTATCCCCCACCCCCCAACCGCCCCGATTTCACCCCACCCAAAAAAATTTGAAAATGATCAGGAACCCGTAAAAACGCCTAAAAACAATGCTTGAGCTGTTTTTATATTTTTAGTTTTTTTATTATTGCTGCGCCGCCACTGACGCTATTTTTCCAAAACATACGCGTTTTTCATCCTCGGCTTGGGAGTAATACTATGTCAAAATTTCATTAAAATCAATTGAACAATTTTCGCGTTACGCGATATCGAACGATCTAAAACAATACTCGTATGTGTACATCATAAATTCTGATGAACATCAATTCAGTAATTTCAACATTATAAAATACAGAACGATCTAATATGTATACATCGGAAAATTCTCAAAGTCCCGTGGTTTCTATAATAAGCATGCAACGTTCGGATGGACCTAAAAAAGTGTATCATGCCGCTAAGCCTTTCATTCACATATTAATGGACAGCCCATTGCGAATAAAACAAATTTTTCAGTATTACAACCCCCCCACCCCCCAACCACCACAAATTCACCCCCACCCAAGAAAAAATGGAAAATGATCAGGAACCCCTAAAACGCTTAAAAACGAAGTTTGAGGCATATTTGACATTTTTCGTTTTTTGCTAATTACTCCGCCCCCCGTATAACGATTTTCAAAATTATAGGAACATTACCTACTACGACCCCACAGCGCTGCCCAAATTTCATCATAATCCATGCAGCGGTTATTGAGATTACGAGGGTAGAAAAAACGCGACAGACAGACAGACCGACAGACAGACCGACAGACCGCCAGACAGACCGACAGACAGACCGACAGACAGACCGACAGACAGACCGACAGACAGACCGACAGACAGACCGACAGACAGACCGACAGACAGACCGACAGACAGACCGACAGACAGACCGACAGACAGACCGACAGACAGACCGACAGACAGACCGACAGACAGACCGACAGACAGACCGACAGACAGACCGACAGACAGACCGACAGACAGACCGACACACAGACCGACAGACAGACCGACAGACAGACCGACGGACAGACCGACAGACAGACCGACAGACAGACCGACAGACAGACCGACAGACAGACCGACAGACAGACCGACAGACAGACCGACAGACAGACCGACAGACAGACCGACAGACAGACCGACAGACAGACCGACAGACAGACCGACAGACAGACCGACAGACAGACCGACAGACAGACCGACAGACAGACCGACAGACAGACAGACCGACAGACAGACAGACCGACGGAAATGAGTGACGTGGATTTTCGTTATGTACACATCATAAAACGCCCAAGAAGCGTATTATCTCAAAATCGAAAATTTTCGCGATCCCAATACTCCCCTCACCTATCGTGTGGGAAGTAAAAATTCATTTTATAAACAGCTTCGCGTTGGTGTAGTGAGAGACAAAAACCCCTCAGAATTATTTTTATAAGTTACCAATCATCTACCGTTTTTGGGAGGGGATGAAATTGGGAAGGTGGGGATGGGAGAGTCGAAATCCCGAAAATTTGTTGTAAACATAAAATACCCTCGATTGCCCTAAAAATATGAAATTCTAGACTTTTCAGACTTATCCGAATACTGACCTAGGAGACATTTGATACGTTTATTTACCTATACAGGGTGGGCCAACACTGTGCGGACGGAGGATTGTTGACTTACTAACACATAATTAAAAAGGCTGTCACTTGGTGGGGGGTGGGAACCCTTGACTGCTATAACGTTAAAATATTTTCACTTAAATTTTTAAGTTTATGCAGGGTGATTCATAATAAAATTACATTTTTTAAATGAATGGAGTGGAATATATTATTGCGTATTTAGATTGCTTGGTAAATTCTAGTTTGACCCCATGTATTTTATATGGAACCTTAAACGAACTGTTTAGGTGCAAATCCCATTCTTGGTGTAAGTAGGTATCAGAAAAAAAATTGAGTATCACAGTGATTACTAATCTTAGAAGGCCACGACTTTTCGGTACGGCTGAGCATAAGGTGCGTCAGACGGTTAAATTTGAAATCTTTTTGAACTTGGAAAAATCAGTAGATTAATTAAAGAAACCTCAGTCACAGATAATTTGATTTTTTTCCCTATAATGGTCAAATTTTAACAGAGTTCTTATATAAGATACCAAATTACCTACATCCCTGCAAAGGTTAATTTTACATTCAGTTGTATTTATTTTCACTCAACTGAAATCCGTACTAGCACATATTAATGAATGTTATTTTACTGCATGAACGTTGAATTAGTATACCACTATACGAATAGGTGGAATAAGTGAGGACCGGTAGGCGGTGGTGAATCACTCGAAGCTCGAAGATATTAGGATTGTTAAGCTAATTTCGCATTTTCTACCTGTTATGTATAATATACAGTGTTTACGTGTTTATACTATTAGAAGTGTCCTTTTACTATTATTGTTCTTCGAGTAGGTATATTTTCGGATCGATCTGAAATTCATGTAACCGTCAACCGTACTGAACCCGAATCGGCCGCACAACGCATATACAGGGTGAGTCAAGCTCAACGCCTCGGACTCTTGTGACCAAACGATACCACTTTTCGAAAAATCGACTTTGCGAGTGTATGTAGGTCGAGTTGGACTACATTTAAAAAATAATGACCTTTATACAGGGTGTCTAATAAAAGCGTGACATATCAAAGCTGTTTTTTTTTAAATGGAATACCCTGTACATTATTGCATATTTAGACTCCAGTGCATTTTAGTGTGACTTTATGTAACACACATGGGACTTTAAGCGAACCGTTTAGGTACAAATCACAATTTTGGGTATAGGTAGATGTCAGAAAAAAATTGAATATCGCAGCTATTATAAATCTTAGAGGGCTGTGACTTTGCCGTGTTACTAAGCATGAAATGTGTCAGCTTACGTTAGACGGTCGAGTTCGAATTACATTTGTACTTGGAGAAATCGGTAGATCAATCAAGTAAACTCCAATCAAAGGTAACTTGATTTTTTCAAATGGGAATGCATAATTTTTTTTATACCATCGAATGTGCAATTTGATAAGCTTTCTAATGATATGAGGTTGTAAATATAAATCTCTGGTAGTTTTGATTTAATTTCAAACTTTCAGTAAAACCGGTGTTTTTCAATTCTCCTACCTATAAGCAACCTAGCAGGCCATGAAATATGAGCAAAAAACTATTCAGATGGAACAAGACAACTAACTTAGCAGATAGTTATGGACGCACTAAAGTAAAAGGACAAAATTATAAAAATGACTTACAACAAATCAATTCTAACGAGAAATAGCAGACATAACACATCTAAGGTCAAAACGCAGCTGGAGTATGACAGAAATAGGTATTTTTTACAGCATACCGGCTACTACAATATTCTAAAGATTGAAGATTCACAAAACCATTGTGAATTTTGAAATGAAAGGAAATCTACCACGTAATGTTGCTGGCAGCTTAATAGCTTCAGAATAAAATCTCACATTTCATGATTTAAAAAATAGTAACCGATACCTCTGACTGGAGTTCTGCAAATTTTTCAATACTCATAAGCAAGATTGCCGAAAATGAAGAATAAATTAAAAATCTGCTCTAATTATTAAACATAATTTACCTGGCAGAAAATTAAAATATGATTTGTCAGTATTCCTTTTTTGTGATCTTGCTAATAGATACTGAAAAGTTCAAAGGACGACAGTGAGAGGTATCACTACTTTTGCCTTTGACGGAGATGACTACTGTTTTATGCCATTAAATGTGAAATTGCGCTCTGAAGATATTAGACTGACGGCAACGATCGCTGGAAGTTTTGTTTTCATTTCAAAGTGTTTAGTGATTTTGGAAACTTTTAATCTGTAGTACATTGCAGTCGCTAGTAGGCTGTAAAAGTTATCCATTTCTGTCATACTTCAGCTTGTCTTTAACCTTAGACATGTTATCGCCGTTGTTTCTGGTTAGAGTTGGTTTGTTGTAGGGAATTTTTATAATCTTGTTCTTTTACTCTAGTTCTGCTGGATGTTTTTGCTAAGTTGGTTGTTTTCTTCCATCTGAATATGATTTTGTTTATATTTCATGGCCTGCCAGTTTGTTTATAGGTAGGGAAATTGAAAGACACTGATTTGATTGAAATCTCGAAATTTAATAAAAACTACCATAGATTGATATTTACAACCTGATATAATTAGAAAGCCTATCAAATTGCACATTTGATCGTATAAAAAAAATTATGCATTCCATTTGAAAAAATCAAGTTACCTTTGATTGAAGTTTCCTTAATTGATCTACCGATTTGTCCAAGTACAAATGTAATTCGAACTCGACCGTCTAACGTAAGCTGATACATTTCATGCTTAGTAACATGGCAAAGTCACAGCCCTCTAAGATTTATAATAGCTGCGATATTCAATTTTTTTCTGACATCTACCTATACCCAAAATTGTGTTTTGCACCTAAACAGTTCGCTTAAAGTTCCATGTGTGATACATAAAGTCACACTAAAATTCACTGGAGTCTAAATATGCAATAATGTACAGGGTATTCCATTTAAAAAAACAGCTTTGATATGTCACGCTTTTATTAGACACCCTGTATAAAGGTCATTATTTTTTAAATGTAGTCCAACTCGACCTACATACACTCGCAAAGTCGATTTTTCGAAAAGTGGTATCGTTTGGTCACAAGAGTCCGAGGCGTTGAGCTTGACTCACCCTGTATAACTTTAAAATGACCTGTGCGCATGCTGAAAGTTGGAAATAATGTAATCATTTTGTACTACAGGATGGATGGTGGAGGGCTATGAATAGAGATGGGCATATCGGGTCATTTTTAAGGTGCGGGTCACCGGATCTAGAACACCTCAAAGATCCGGAACAATGATCCGGTTCACGAGTCAGTCGGATCCCGACTAGCGAATGCAATCCTTCACCTTCGATCTCAAGATCTCAAGATCGAAGGTGAACGATTGGTCAACCGAAGCACGAGGGAACCGCCCAATCTGGTTACTCGGTGCAGACAGAAATAAGCCAGTACAGTACAGTACACTTCATGTATAATTTATTAATTTGTTTTATCTTTATATCAGATGATATTTATTTTTTTATAAATATGTACCTAGAAGATGTATATGTATTAATACTATTCTTTATAAATTTCGATTTGAGTAAATAATTATTCAGTTTTGAGTTTCTCGTATTTGTTAAAATACACTCCTAGCACGTAAAAGGAATTTTTTGTCTCTACTATAAACAGCCACAACTCACCATACAAGAAAAATATTCATTTATTATTCGCCCTAAAATATCTATCTAAATATTCTTTCAAATTCAGATCCCAGAACATTGAGCATTATGGCTATCCTGTAGCTTAAGCAGAACACTTAACCGAAAACTGAACATCGCCAATCGTCAGATCGACTGACCGACATATATCGCTGTGGCACGCACCATCGTGCTTTGTGATTCTGATGAACAAGCCGCCGAATTTGTGACCCGACTGACCCGTTGACCCGTTGAGATTAAATTTAGGATTCGGTTCAGTTAGGTCACCTTAAAGATGATCAATGAACCGGATCAGAACCGTTCTACACATCTCTAGCTATGAAAATGAAAAAATTGCTGTATTCATAATAGGCTGTCTAAAGCTTATCAAAAAATGGCCAAATATATGAAACTTGTCAATCTTGGGTTAATTCCGCATAATGATGTAACATTTAATAATTTAATGTAAAATCTAAATGCTAAAAGTAAAGCCATTACACACACACATACAGACTACACGCAAACACACTGACCTGTGAGAGAAAGACCCAGCGGCATAATACACTTTTTTAGGTCCATCCTAACAGTGCCTTGCGTATTGCAGAAAACAAGGGACTTCGAATACGAGTTTTGCTTTAGGTCGTTCTGTATTTGGTGGAAACTTTTGTTTGATTTTAATGAAATTTTGACATAGTATTATTACTGTGTCGAGAATGAAAATGCGTATGGTTTTTAGAAATCGTATCGGTGGCGGCGCAGCAATAATGAAAAAAACTAAAAATATAAAAACATCTCAAACATCGTTTTTAGGCGTTTGAGACGTGACTGATCATTTTCTACTTTTTTGGTAAGTGAGAAATTGGGATCGTTGGGGGGTGAGGGGTTGTAAAACTGAAAAACTTATTGTATTCATAATAGGCTGTCCATTGACCTGTGACACTTTTTTAGATCCATCCGAACATTGTCTAGCCTATTGCAGAAACCAAGAATTTCCTGATGTATACGTAATAATGGCATTGCTGTAGATCGTTCTGTAGCGTGGAAAATATTGAACTGATTTTGATGAAATCTCGACACAGTATTACTAGCAAATACTATTAGCTTAGCGAGGAGGGTAAACGCGTTTGGCTTTTAATTGAAAACCCCAATTTTCTGTTGTATACATAAGGGTATTGCTTTAGACCGTTCTGTAATATATAACACAGTGTTATTTCCGTTGCAAGGTTGGAAAGCGCGTAAGGTTTTTAGAAATCGTGTCATAGCGGTGCAGCGTGTATTTGGTTGCAAAAGGATCTCAGATTATAGCTTCACGGTATGGGAAAACAATAAACTGGTATCACCGCAATGTGTGCGAAGTACTAACTCACTCAACTTGACTTAATTTTTTGTTCATAAATCCGCCATCACAAAGATGATATTTCAAAAGCATGCACCTTTTTCGACCCCACCGGGGTAATAATAATCTGTCAAAGTTTTATTGCTAATGTTAGATACACACGTTAGATAAAAACCTTGAGTCCTCAAACTATGTAAAGGCAAGCCAAGTACAGAACATTACAACGACCAACTTTATTCAGTATCACGGAAAGTCCATCACCCAAATTTTAGCACCTTACTAACAGGAAAAATATTAATCAGATATTCTTAAAATTCACACAAAAATAACAAAAGCAAAGTCTCAAAGACTATTCGCCAATAAATGGAAAAACAATGTAGTTACAAAGATCTATATAACACTGATTCTAAATCAATTATTTGGAGGATTCATGACCATATGTCTATGGGAGCAGAACATGATGTCAAAGCATTTATGAATTCACACATCATTGAAGTCCATCAGGTTACACGTTACAACAACAGGGTAGTTGTTGTAAAGTTTAATTTAAAAAACACCTATTCAGTAAAAGTCGTAGAACGGCTTATATTGCGGTGTCATTTTGGCAACACAGCTATGACCTCGCTTGGTGCGTTGTATACCGATTTCGGACCTCCGTTGTTCTCTGGGATAAAAAGCGGGTATATCGTGGCTCACTTAATTCTTTCATTGAAAGGTCCTCACTTGTCTCGATATACACGTATCCATTTTCTCATCGGTAAAATAGCTTTCATGTGTATATTTGAATGTTTCTTATCAAATGGCACATCTTCGTAATATCTATCGTGAAATGATGCCATTATCTCGTTGTCCTCACTTGGTCACTAATATGTACTGTCCTCACTTGGTGCGCCAGCCAAGTATATATATATAGTATATATAAGATAAACCAATGCACGGAATCTTCTACAAACATCTAGAAGAGCATGGTTTATCTGAGCAGTTGACCTTCTCCTTCCTAAGGTCTAATGGGTTGAAGTCGGAGACTGAGAGCTCTATAATGGCTTGCCAAGACGGTGTCTTCAACACCTTAGTATACCGTAGCCGGATTATGGGTATGGATGTGCCCGATATCCGCTGTAGAGCCTGCCTGCAGGCGCCAGAGACCCTTACGCACCTCTTGTCGGCGTGTAAGGTGTACGCTGGCACAGCCTACGTCTATCGGCACAACGCGGCTCTACGAGTGCTATACTACCATTTAAGGCACTCATACGGTATAGATGAGACACCGGTGCTGCCATACGCTCCAGGGGACATAGAGTCCGTTGTGGAGAACGAGAGGTGCCGAATTTACTGGAACTACTCATTCTCCACGCTCGAGCTTATACATGCAAATAAGCCCGACATAGTCCTCCTCGACTACCAACAAAAGACGATGTTCGTTATCGAGTTCTCGGCACCTGCCGAGGGGAACATCGTCTCTAAGGAGGAGGAAAAGCGGACCAAGTATCAGGAGCTCCTCGGACAACTTCGCAGGCTCTGGCCGGACTACACTGTGAGTCTGCTAGTAATGGTCATTGGATCCCTAGGTGGTATGAGGGATACGCTGCTCTCTGCACTGCGCAAAATGCCGGTGTGCCGTGCGGCGGCGCACATCTTAGCCGCCAGAATGCAGAAGGCAGTCATCCATGGGTCCCTTCGTCTGCTTAGGACGCACGATACGCGGACCCAGTGATTGCTCACCTCACGGTGTGAGGAGTAGTCGCTGGGGAATGGAACAGCAGCCCGGTGTGTCGGAGCCCGGGTTGCACCTTTTTTGTTTTTGTTTTGTGTATATATATATATATATATTGTATATTATATTATTATATTATATATTTGTTTTGTGTATATATATATATATATATATATATATATATATATATATATATATATCCCGTCTGGGTCCGGGTTTAGAATGTTCCCAGGGTTTAATCTGCCTGTCGTAAAAGGCGACTAAAAGATTGGTAGTCCTTGCCTTAAAAGGGCCTATGGTGGTCACCGGCTGTGAAAGCAGGCGTATGAACCACCATAGTGAGGAAGCGGCTGCACCTATGTTAAGGACGGCTTCCCGACAGCGTCTGACCCCAGGTTAGGGGCGGCTGATAGCACCTGGCAGTAGGTATAAAATGCGCCCCCAGGAAGCCGACCAACATCAAACGGCTATTCGGTGCGTGGCGACACTGTGGGGATAACCCAAGCCAGGGATGAAAGCCGGCCGGCAACCTGTACAGGTCATCCCTAGGAGGCAATGTGGTCGGCTGCCTCCGAAATGTCGGCTGGGGGCCCTAAGGCTAACCACCGGACGGGCCCTACCTTCTGGTTCGACCGCCCCAGAAGAAGAGCACCCACACCAGGCCGGTATCGGAAGCCGGCTCTGGGCAAGGTGGCGGTGCCTCGGATCGCCCTGACGACGACACACGCATCGACATGGACCGTTTTAGGTGGACGACGGAACTGAAGGATGACCTGCTGAGCTGCTACGAGAGCAGTAGCCCGCGCCGTAGGGGATACATGTCCCGCATGCATGGGAGGTGGTGTGAAATGCATCCAGAGCAGAGCACAATTACCTCCCAGAGCTTGCGGAACCAGGTATTTTACCTTCGGGGGCAGGGATACGTTCGTGCTCCAGCTCAGCCTGCCCCTCCGGCGACTGAAAGGCCTGTTAACCAGGCTGGAAGGTCGCCGATGAGGCCCGCTGAGAGGGAAATCGACGAAGCCGTCTCACCTGGAGATTTCAGTGACCGAAGGGCCTTGCATAACAACAAGAGGTCCTTCAAGCTGGCAGATTTAAAGAGAGAGGATGAGGCGTTGAGTGAACGTCTATCGGAGGTCTCTGACATTTGGAGCATCAACTGCGAAATTTACGCTGCGGCTCTGAGGCTGGCTGGACAGGGGAGAGTGAGAGACTCTCCTGTCGAGAGAGCACAGAGGCGGGTGCGCCAGATGGAAGCGAAAATCCAGTTGGCTCGCCAAGAAGCATCCCGTATCCAGTGTGTGATGGGATATAGAGCGGCCGGTAGGCCTTTTACGCGCCGCGTGCGCCAGATAGCCCGAGAGCTAAGGCGCGACCATCACACGCTCAGTCAAGCGGTACTGGTTGTTGTCAAGCAGCATTGTCTTGACAGGATACGGACGCTAATCGCTGCTAAACGATCACTGGTGACGCGGGCGAGAGGTTTGGAGGAAAACAGATTATTTTCCGAAAAGCCTGCTCGTCTCTTCCAACAGCGGACCACCAGTCATAGAGCAGCCGCCAACTGCTGATCGCGTGGAGACTTTCTGGAGGGGCATTTACGAACACCCCAAACCTCTCCAAGCAGACACTCCGGCCTTGGCGCAGTTCGAGTCCGTTTGTAGGAGGACTCCAAACCTGAATGTACTGCGTCACCCGATAAACACGGAAGAAATTCTTGGTGCCTTACGAGGCGCAAAGAATTTCGCAGCTCCTGGCCCGGATGGCATAAACACCTACTGGTTGAAAAAGTTTCCCAGTTGCCACCGGCATTTAGCTAGAGTTTTTAACTCGTGGCTAAATCAGGAGCAGCCAATTCCGGCTTGGTTTGTCGAGGGTCGAACCGTGCTTCTCCCGAAGACCGGAGATTTGTCTGATCCTAAAAACTACAGGCCAATAACATGTCTGAACGCATGTTACAAGCTCTTCACCAGAATCTTGTACATGCGTATCCTTCAAGCTGTAAATCCCGTATTTCTCAGCGTATATGAACAAAGAGGGTCTAAGAAAGGAGTAGCTGGCTGCAGGGATAACCTGTTGATTGACCGCTGTGTCACACAGGACTCCGTGCATTACCTGCGAAACCTTTTCTATGGCCTGGATCGACTATCGGAAGGCATTCGACACTACGTCTCATGAACTGATTGTGCGGCTGTTGGAATGTCTTTCGGTAGATGATCAAATAGTGGGATGCATCAAACAACTGATGCCGCTCTGGAAGACTCAGTTCACTATAACATCGGGTGAAACCAGGGTTCGAACAGAGTTGGTATCATTTAAAAGAGGGGTCTTCCAAGGAGACTCCTTGAGTCCCTTGCTCTTTTGCATCTCGCTACTGCCTTTGTCCATAGCGCTGAAAAATACTAAGGGATACAGCTGTGGCAAGCCCAATTACCGGAGGCACAAGGTCACCCACTTATTTTACATGGATGACCTGAAACTCTATGCCTCCGGACAACGCGATTTAGAGCAGTCGCTTAGGGTAGTGCAGGATTACAGTCAAGCTATTGGTATGGAGTTCGGGATAGACAAATGTGCCATGGTTCATCTCAAAAGAGGACGTTGCGGAGATAGTGAAGATGAGGAGCAGCTCGTTGATGGGAGCATCTTGCGACAACTGCATGCCGGAGGATACCTATACCTACCTTGGAGTGGCGCAGCGTCACATCCAAGAGGCAGAATTGGTCAAAGAGTGTCTCCGCCGCAAGTATTTGCACCGACTCCGGCAGATCTGGTCGTCAGAACTGTCCGGCAAAAACAAAGTCGCTGCCACAAACATGCTTGCGGTCCCATTGTTGCTATACAGCTTTGGTGCTATCCACTGGAACGTGGAAGAGCTGCGACAAATCGACATAAAGACCCGCAAAAGGATGAATATGGAGGGAAGTCTACATCCTAGATCCTCTGTCCCGCGAATATACCTCCCGCGACACCTGGGAGGGCGTGGACTATTGAGTTTGGAGCATCTGCACAACAGAGGTAGTACTGGCCACTGCCTGCTATGTTACGACGAGCACCGATCCCCTGATCCGCTTTGTGCGAGAGCACGAGATTGCGGGTAAAGGAGCCTTCCTTTTTAAAGCAGCAACACGGGCAGCCGAAGAACTTAGTCTCACGCTCGACTTCACGCGGAGGTGTCAGCAGTCCGTTACGGAACTTGCTCCCGCACAATTAAAAACCCGGATTAAAACTGCTGAAGTCCAATTGCTTTTAAGACTTCACAAAGATAAACCAATGCACGGAATCTTCTACAAACATCTAGAAGAGCATGGTTTATCTGAGCAGTTGACCTTCTCCTTCCTAAGGTCTAATGGGTTGAAGTCGGAGACTGAGAGCTCTATAATGGCTTGCCAAGACGGTGTCTTCAACACCTTAGTATACCGTAGCCGGATTATGGGTATGGATGTGCCCGATATCCGCTGTAGAGCCTGCCTGCAGGCGCCAGAGACCCTTACGCACCTCTTGTCGGCGTGTAAGGTGTACGCTGGCACAGCCTACGTCTATCGGCACAACGCGGCTCTACGAGTGCTATACTACCATTTAAGGCACTCATACGGTATAGATGAGACACCGGTGCTGCCATACGCTCCAGGGGACATTGAGTCCGTTGTGGAGAACGAGAGGTGCCGAATTTACTGGAACTACTCATTCTCCACGCTCGAGCTTATACATGCAAATAAGCCCGACATAGTCCTCCTCGACTACCAACAAAAGACGATGTTCGTTATCGAGTTCTCGGCACCTGCCGAGGGGAACATCGTCTCTAAGGAGGAGGAAAAGCGGACCAAGTATCAGGAGCTCCTCGGACAACTTCGCAGGCTCTGGCCGGACTACACTGTGAGTCTGCTAGTAATGGTCATTGGATCCCTAGGTGGTATGAGGGATACGCTGCTCTCTGCACTGCGCAAAATGCCGGTGTGCCGTGCGGCGGCGCACATCTTAGCCGCCAGAATGCAGAAGGCAGTCATCCATGGGTCCCTTCGTCTGCTTAGGACGCACGATACGCGGACCCAGTGATTGCTCACCTCACGGTGTGAGGAGGCAGTCGCTGGGGAATGGAACAGCGGCCCGGTGTGTCGGAGCCCGGGTTGCACCTTTTTTGTTTTGTTTTGTCTATATATATATATATATATATATATATATCCTTGCCTTAAAAGGGCCTATGGTGGTCACCGGCTGTGAAAGCAGGCGTATGAACCACCATAGTGAGGAAGCGGCTGCACCTATGTTAAGGACGGCTTCCCGACAGCGTCTGACCCCAGGTTAGGGGCGGCTGATAGCAAACCTGGCAGTAGGTATAAAATGCGCCCCCAGGAAGCCGACCAACATCAAACGGCTATTCGGTGCGTGGCGACACTGCGGGGATAACCCAAGCCAGGGATGAAAGCCGGCCGGCAACCTGTACAGGTCATCCCTAGGAGGCAATGTGGTCGGCTGCCTCTGAAATGTCGGCTGGGGGCCCTAAGGCTAACCACCGGACGGGCCCTACCTTCTGGTTCGACCGCCCCAGAAGAAGAGCACCCACACCAGGCCGGTATCGGAAGCCGGCTCTGGGCAAGGTGGCGGTGCCTCGGATCGCCCTGACGACGACACACGCAACGACATGGACTGTTTTAGGTGGACGACGGAACTGAAGGATGACCTGCTGAGCTGCTACGAGAGCAGTAGCCCGCGCCGTCGGGGATACATGGCCCGCATGCATGGGAGGTGGTGTGAAATGCATCCAGAGCATAGCACAATTTCCTCCCAAAGCTTGCGGAACCAGGTATTTTACCTTCGGGGGCAGGGATACGTTCGTGCTCCGGCTCAGCCTGCCCCTCCGGCGACTGAAAGGCCTGTTAACCAGGCTGAAAGGTCGCCGATGAGGCCCGCTGAGAGGGAAATCGACGAAGCCGTCTCACCTGGAGATTTCAGTGACCGAAGGGCCTTGCATAACAACAAGAGGTCCTTCAAGCTGGCAGATTTAAAGAGAGAGGATGAGGCGTTGAGTGAACGTCTATCGGAGGTCTCTGACATTTGGAGCATCAATTGCGAAATTTACGCTGCGTTTCTGAGGCTGGCTGGACAGGGGAGAGTGAGAGACTCTCCTGTCGAGAGAGCACAGAGGCGGGTGCGCCAGATGGAAGCGAAAATCCAGTTGGCTCGCCAAGAAGCATCCCGTATCCAGTGTGTGATGGAATATAGAGCGGCCGGTAGGCCTTTTACGCGCCGTCGTGCGCCAGATAGCCCGAGAGCTAAGGCGCGACCATCACACGCTCAGTCAAGCGGTACTGGTTGTTGTCAAGCAGCATTGTCTTGACAGGATACGGACGCTAATCGCTGCTAAACGATCACTGGTGACGCGGGCGAGAGGCTTGGAGGAAAACAGAATGTTTTCCGAAAAGCCTGCTCGTCTCTTCCAACAGCGACCACCAGTTATAGAGCAGCCGCCAACTGCTGATCGCGTGGAGACTTTCTGGAGGGGCATTTACGAACAGCCCAAACCTCTCCAAGCAGACACTCCGGCCTTGGCGCAGTTCGAGTCCGTTTGTAGGAGGACTCCAAACTTGAATGTACTGCGTCACCCGATAAACACGGAAGAAATTCTTGGTGCCTTACGAGGCGCAAAGAATTTCGCAGCTCCTGGCCCGGATGGCATAAACACCTACTGGTTGAAAAAGTTTCCCAGTTGCCACCGGCATTTAGCTAGAGTTTTTAACTCGTGGCTAAATCAGGAGCAGCCAATTCCGGCTTGGTTTGTCGAGGGTCGAACCGTGCTTCTCCCGAAGACCGGAGATTTGTCTGATCCTAAAAACTACAGGCCAATAACATGTCTGAACGCATGTTACAAGCTCTTCACCAGAATCTTGTACATGCGTATCCTTCAAGCTGTAAATCCCGTATTTCTCAGCGTATATGAACAAAGAGGGTCTAAGAAAGGAGTAGCTGGCTGCAGGGATAACCTGTTGATTGACCGCTGTGTCACACAGGACTCCGTGCAGTACCTGCGAAACCTTTCTATGGCCTGGATCGACTATCGGAAGGCATTCGACACTACGTCTCATGAACTGATTGTGCGGCTGTTGGAATGTCTTTCGGTAGATGATCAACTAGTGGGATGCATCAAACAACTGATGCCGCTCTGGAAGACTCGGTTCACTATAACATCGGGTGAAACCAGGGTTCGGACAGAGTTGGTATCATTTAAAAGAGGGGTCTTCCAAGGAGACTCCTTGAGTCCCTTGCTCTTCTGCATCTCGCTACTGCCTTTGTCCATAGCGCTGAAAAATACTAAGGGATACAGCTGTGGCAAGCCCAATTACCGGAGGCACAAGGTCACCCACTTATTTTACATGGATGACCTGAAACTCTATGCCTCCGGACAACGCGATTTAGAGCAGTCGCTGAGGGTAGTGCAGGATTACAGTCAAGCTATTGGTATGGAGTTCGGGATAGACAAATGTGCCACGGTTCATCTCAAAAGAGGACGTTGCGGAGATAGTGAAGATGAGGAGCAGCTCGTTGATGGGAGCATCTTGCGACAACTGCATGCCGGAGATACTTATACCTACCTTGGAGTGGCGCAGCGTCACATCCAAGAGGCAGAATTGGTCAAAGAGTGTCTCCGCCGCAAGTATTTGCACCGACTCCGGCAGATCTGGTCGTCAGAACTGTCCGGCAAAAACAAAGTCGCTGCCACAAACATGCTTGCGGTCCCATTGTTGTTATACAGCTTTGGTGCTATCCACTGGAAAGTGGAAGAGCTGCGACAAATCGACATAAAGACCCGCAAAAGGATGAATATGGAGGGAAGTCTACATCCTAGATCCTCTGTCCCGCGAATATACCTCCCGCGACACCTGGGAGGGCGTGGACTATTGAGTTTGGAGCGTCTGCACAACAGAGTAGTACTGGCCACTGCCTGCTATGTTACGACGAGCACCGATCCCCTGATCCGCTTTGTGCGAGAGCACGAGATTGCGGGTAAAGGAGCCTTCCTTTTTAGAGCAGCAACACGGGCAGCCGAAGAACTTAGTCTCACGCTCGACTTCACGCGGAGGTGTCAGCAGTCCGTTACGGAACTTGCTCCCGCACAATTAAAAACCCGGATTAAAACTGCTGAAGTCCAATTGCTTTTAAGACTTCACAAAGATAAACCAATGCACGGAATCTTCTACAAACATCTAGAAGAGCATGGTTTATCTGGGCAGTTGACCTTCTCCTTCCTAAGGTCTAATGGGTTGAAGTCGGAGACTGAGAGCTCTATAATGGCTTGCCAAGACGGTGTCTTCAACACCTTAGTATACCGTAGCCGGATTATGGGTATGGATGTGCCCGATATCCGCTGTAGAGCCTGCCTGCAGGCGCCAGAGACCCTTACGCACCTCTTGTCGGCGTGTAAGGTGTACGCTGGCACAGCCTACGTCTATCGGCACAACGCGGCTCTACGAGTGCTATACTACCATTTAAGGCACTCATACGGTATAGATGAGACACCGGTGCTGCCGTATGCTCCAGGGGACATTGAGTCCGTTGTGGAGAACGAGAGGTGCCGAATTTACTGGAACTACTCATTCTCCACGCTCGAGCTTATACATGCAAATAAGCCCGACATAGTCCTCCTCGACTACCAACAAAAGACGATGTTCGTTATCGAGTTCTCGGCGCCTGCCGAGGGGAACATCGTCTCTAAGGAGGAGGAAAAGCGGACCAAGTATCAGGAGCTCCTCGGACAACTTCGCAGGCTCTGGCCGGACTACACTGTGAGTCTGCTAGTAATGGTCATTGGATCCCTAGGTGGTATGAGGGATACGCTGCTCTCTGCACTGCGCAAAATGCCGGTGTGCCGTGCGGCGGCGCACATCTTAGCCGCCAGAATGCAGAAGGCAGTCATCCATGGGTCCCTTCGTCTGCTTAGGACGCACGATTCGCGGACCCAGTGATTGCTCACCTCACGGTGTGAGGAGTAGTCGCTGGGAAATGGAACAGCAGCCCGGTGTGTCGGAGCCCGGGTTGCACCCTTTTTGTTTTTGTTTTGTCTTATATATATATATTTTGATACTAACCTGATCCACTAATAGGAACTTGAGCGTATTAACCTGAGCCACTTTGACGGATGTGAGCCATATAGACGGCTCAGGTCCGTTTGCCTTTGTTTCTCGGTACATTTGGCCTACTACAGTCAATTTCAGACAAAGCTTTGGTAGATCAACTGCCACAGATTGTAAATAACGAAAACATGTTCCGTGCTCTAATGTCAGAAAGGTAATAAACGTCATAATGTGGTGGCTCAGGTTAATACCATTGCTAGGAAATATAGTTCACAGAATTTCCACAAATGGCGCTGCGATTTCATAATTTATATACAAGTATATACCGGAAATTGTTATAAACATGAGCCAGAGGATTTGGCAACACCGATCATCAGGTCCATGCTATTTTATCAGGGCTAGATGCTCCGCTGTCCGGTTTTTCGCCTGCTGTGCGCATGACGTCACCTCCGAGTGATTCTCATTAGGGATATATGGGTATTATAGTTATTTTCTTTTTACCGCGCTTATTTTCACATTTAGCTTTCTATTGGGTATCGAGAGATAAGTTGATAAATATCATCCAATAGCATTTTATTAATATTGGGAACAAACGTCAAAGCTGGATGTCACTTTTGATCATATCATATATCAGTTTTGTATCAAAACTATTTTCGTTTTCTTTTTTTCGCAATAATTCAAAAGTTGTAACAAAACAAAAATGGGCTTTTCAGTCCAGTACCGAAAACACTCCGATGGCTCCCGAACCCATGTGAAGTCAATGTGTTTCGTTGAAGCGATCCGCTCAGCAGTGGTGGGTCGGGTGGCGTAGTGGTATAGTGTTATGCAGCAAATTGCTGTGTTCAAGCGGGTGTTGGCTCGAAACACACGCTTGCAACTTTTTTTTATTTTTTTTTTAACCAAAAAATATATTGATATGCTTTTCACTCATGTTACACACATTTTGTTTTGTACCATCGACATGAATATGTTTTTGAATCAAATTTTACCACTACGTCATGTGACCCTCTGCAGAACGGATCGCTTCAACGAACCATACTTGACGACACGTGGGTTCGGGAGATTTGGGCGTGTTTTCGGTACTGGATACAAAAGCCCATTTTTATTTTGAAATAACTTTTGAATTATTGTGAAAAAAACAAAAATAGTTTAAATGTTATTTCCATGTATCACTAAAAAATGTATTCAATTCAAAACCCTAATTTCTTGTCATCATTATATCATTATCAAATAATCCAGTGATCAAATGTTCCGCTTCTGTGGAATCTGATTGGTTGAGATTAGCAATTGTTAAACTCTTTGTTAAACAAAAAAATGGAGTCAAGTTGATTGACTCAGTACTTCCCACACATAACAGTTGCAACCAAATCATCGCCCGCCTGTCGTCAAAAAATATCCAACACAAAAACTAGTAAATAGTTTCCTAAATCTCTCCGTAGGCGATACAATTCAGCCCCAACTGGACGAAACGAAACAATCAGGAACCCCCAAATTGCTTAAAAACGAAGTTCGAGCTATTTTTATATTTTTAGTTTTTTTATTATTGCTGCGCCGCCACTGACACGATTTTTTGAAAACTATACGCATTTTTCATCCTTGCCGCGGTAATAATACTGTGTCTAAATTTCATTAAAATTAATTCCATAATTTCCATGTTACTAAATTCAGAACGACCTAAATCAATACCTACCCCTACCAATACCAAATCCCTTGATTTCTGTAATAGCCAAGGCAATGTTCGGATGGACCTAACAAACGTCTATTATGCCGCTAGGTATTTCTTTCACAGGTCAATGGACACTGTTATAAATGGAATAAATTTTTGAGTTTTACAACCCCCCACCCACTAACCACCCCAATTTCACCCCCACCCAAAAAAGTAAAAAATGATCAGAAACCCCTAAAACGCCGAAAAACAAAGTTTGAGCTATTTTTAGATTTTTAGTTTTTTTATTGTTGCTGCTCCGCCACTGACACGATTTTTCCAAAACATGCGCGTTTTCCATCCTCGCCGTGGCAGTAATACTGTGTCAAAATTTAATTAAAATCCATTCGATAATTTTGGCGTTATGCAATAAAGAACGATCTAAAACTAAAACAACACTCGGATATATACATCACAAATTATTCCAAGTCCCTTGGTTTCTATTATAAGGAAGGCAATGTTTGGATGGACCTAAAAAATTGTATTATGGCGCTAGGTCTTTCATTTACAGGTCATTAGAGAGCCCATTGTGAATACAACAAATTTTTCAGTATTACAACCCCCACCCCCCAATTACCCCAAATTCACCCCCACCCAAAAAAAAGTAAAAAATGATCAGGAACCCCTAAAACGCCTAAAAACGAAGTTTGAGGCGTATTTGAAATTTTTCGTTTTTTGCTAATTACTCCGCCCCCCGTATAACGATTTTCAAAATTATAGAAACATTACCTACTACGACCCCACAGCATAACGCTGCCCAAATTTCATCACAATCCATGTAGCGGTTACTGAGATTGGGAGGCTAGAAAAACGCCAACAGACAGACATTTCAGAGATTTCTACGTACAAATGGTTTTTTGGTACATCTCGATAGGGCTAACCATTTTCGAGAAAAATGCAAAGCATTGAATCGATGCAGGCTATTGTAAATAAATAAATGTTCATTTATTTAATAAGTGTGCTGTGAAAAACAATTGAAATAATTGATAAACAACTTAAGAACTGTCAGTTTATTCAGTTTAGAGTTATTACAAAACATTAAGGTATTATTTTTAAAGTAACATTATTTAATAAGAGTTTGAACAAATAAGAAATAAAATACTAAGACAAATAGAGAATGTTTTCTTAAAGTGGAAGTGACCGCCACCAGCTGAATATCAGTACACTTCTACTTGACAACAAACTCTGAAACACCATATTCTAAAATCAAAATGTCAAAAAATTACCATTTAGAAAATGGGGTTATTTTTACCCCTAACTCCTCCCGTATGATACGCCTCTGATTAAAATTATGAAATTCTGAATTCAGAATCAGATTCAGCGTCAAAAGTTTACCCATCGTACCTAATTTCGTAATTTTGTTATGAATGGTTTCGAGAATATCGAGGGAAAACCGTCTTCAGGGTGCCCCATGCAAAGGAGCGTAGCTCCCTTAGGAAGCATTTCCGGACCCATGTTCATATGACATTTTCTTTCTATTTTTCAGAGTACTATTCGTGGTTAAAGTTTGTTAACATACTTAATTAACACCCTGAATAAAAATGAATCCCTTTTCCCTTGGTCACGGCATCACGTGAGAATGACTTGACCATATTGACCAATACAAATTACAGTATCCAAAATCCAAATTACAGTATTTTGGAAGTCGCCAAAGTGAAATAGATTCTGAATATGCCATCCACTCGTGGTGGCGAAACGTCAAGCCTTAACGCTAAACGACGCCGGCTTAACAACCCAAGAACCACAAATTCACTCGACGGCGGCCGGGAAAGCCTCACACAGTACATCAGGAGTAATAATTCCACCCAGTCAAGGTCAAGTGGGCGTGTTATTTGTATATATTTGATTGCTAACTATTCTGAGCCTAAACCCAGCTGTAATCTTGGCAACATTGCTTGGCTCAGGAAGATTCGATAATTTACATAAACTTGTATATCAAAGGCTCACAATGGTATTAAATGTATGCATGGCTCATGTATGTACTATAAATATGAATATATAAGCATTTTCAAAAATATTTATTTTAAATAATTTCTTATGTATATTACGGTTTTTAGATACAACACAATATATCTGGAGATGAAAATAAAACTATTATTTATCTAGCACATCTCTAAGTAGGTGGCTCAGTATATGGTCAATTTCCAATTGGCTCAGGTTTGTTATAATGATGTATATATATATATATATATAGACAAAACAAAAACAAAAAAGGTGCAGCCCGGGCTCCGACACACCGGGCTGCTGTTCCATTCCCCAGCGACTACTCCTCACACCGTGAGGTGAGCAATCACTGGGTCCGCGTATCGTGCGTCCTAAGCAGACGAAGGGACCCATGGATGACTGCCTTCTGCATTCTGGCGGCTAAGATGTGCGCCGCCGCACGGCACACCGGCATTTTGCGCAGTGCAGAGAGCAGCGTATCCCTCATACCACCTAGGGATCCAATGACCATTACTAGCAGACTCACAGTGTAGTCCGGCCAGAGCCTGCGAAGTTGTCCGAGGAGCTCCTGATACTTGGTCCGCTTTTCCTCCTCCTTAGAGACGATGTTCCCCTCGGCAGGTGCCGAGAACTCGATAACGAACATCGTCTTTTGTTGGTAGTCGAGGAGGACTATGTCGGGCTTATTTGCATGTATAAGCTCGAGCGTGGAGAATGAGTAGTTCCAGTAAATTCGGCACCTCTCGTTCTCCACAACGGACTCAATGTCCCCTGGAGCGTATGGCAGCACCGGTGTCTCATCTATACCGTATGAGTGCCTTAAATGGTAGTATAGCACTCGTAGAGCCGCATTGTGCCGATAGATGTAGGCTGTGCCAGCGTACACCTTACACGCCGACAAGAGGTGCGTAAGGGTCTCTGGCGCCTGCAGGCAGGCTCTACAGCGGATATCGGGCACATCCATACCCATAATCCGGCTACGGTATACTAAGGTGTTGAAGACACCGTCTTGGCAAGCCATTATAGAGCTCTCAGTCTCCGACTTCAACCCATTAGACCTTAGGAAGGAGAAGGTCAACTGCTCAGATAAACCATGCTCTTCTAGATGTTTGTAGAAGATTCCGTGCATTGGTTTATCTTTGTGAAGTCTTAAAAGCAATTGGACTTCAGCAGTTTTAATCCGGGCTTTTAATTGTGCGGGAGCAAGTTCCGTAACGGACTGCTGACACCTCCGCGTGAAGTCGAGCGTGAGACTAAGTTCTTCGGCTGCCCGTGTTGCTGCTCTAAAAAGGAAGGCTCCTTTACCCGCAATCTCGTGCTCTCGCACAAAGCGGATCAGGGGATCGGTGCTCGTCGTAACATAGCAGGCAGTGGCCAGTACTACTCTGTTGTGCAGATGCTCCAAACTCAATAGTCCACGCCCTCCCAGGTGTCGCGGGAGGTATATTCGCGGGACAGAGGATCTAGGATGTAGACTTCCCTCCATATTCATCCTTTTGCGAGTCTTTATGTCGATTTGTCGCAGCTCTTCCACGTTCCAGTGGATAGCACCAAAGCTGTATAGCAACAATGGGACCGCAAGCATGTTTGTGGCAGCGACTTTGTTTTTGCCGGACAGTTCTGACGACCAGATCTGCCGGAGTCGGTGCAAATACTTGCGGCGGAGACACTCTTTGACCAATTCTGCCTCTTGGATGTGACGCTGCGCCACTCCAAGGTAGGTATAAGTATCTCCGGCATGCAGTTGTCGCAAGATGCTCCCATCAACGAGCTGCTCCTCATCTTCACTATCTCCGCAACGTCCTCTTTTGAGATGAACCATGGCACATTTGTCTATCCCGAACTCCATACCAATAGCTTGACTGTAATCCTGCACTACCCTCAGCGACTGCTCTAAATCGCGTTGTCCGGAGGCATAGAGTTTCAGGTCATCCATGTAAAATAAGTGGGTGACCTTGTGCCTCCGGTAATTGGGCTTGCCACAGCTGTATCCCTTAGTATTTTTCAGCGCTATGGACAAAGGCAGTAGCGAGATGCAAAAGAGCAAGGGACTCAAGGAGTCTCCTTGGAAGACCCCTCTTTTAAATGATACCAACTCTGTTCGAACCCTGGTTTCACCCGATGTTATGGTGAACCGAGTCTTCCAGAGCGGCATCAGTTGTTTGATGCATCCCACTATTTGATCATCTACCGAAAGACATTCCAACAGCCGCACAATCAGTTCATGAGACGTAGTGTCGAATGCCTTCCGATAGTCGATCCAGGCCATAGAAAGGTTTCGCAGGTAATGCACGGAGTCCTGTGTGACACAGCGGTCAATCAACAGGTTATCCCTGCAGCCAGCTACTCCTTTCTTAGACCCTCTTTGTTCATATACGCTGAGAAATACGGGATTTACAGCTTGAAGGATACGCATGTACAAGATTCTGGTGAAGAGCTTGTAACATGCGTTCAGACATGTTATTGGCCTGTAGTTTTTAGGATCAGACAAATCTCCGGTCTTCGGGAGAAGCACGGTTCGACCCTCGACAAACCAAGCCGGAATTGGCTGCTCCTGATTTAGCCACGAGTTAAAAACTCTAGCTAAATGCCGGTGGCAACTGGGAAACTTTTTCAACCAGTAGGTGTTTATGCCATCCGGGCCAGGAGCTGCGAAATTCTTTGCGCCTCGTAAGGCACCAAGAATTTCTTCCGTGTTTATCGGGTGACGCAGTACATTCAGGTTTGGAGTCCTCCTACAAACGGACTCGAACTGCGCCAAGGCCGGAGTGTCTGCTTGGAGAGGTTTGGGGTGTTCGTAAATGCCCCTCCAGAAAGTCTCCACGCGATCAGCAGTTGGCGGCTGCTCTATGACTGGTGGTCGCTGTTGGAAGAGACGAGCAGGCTTTTCGGAAAACAATCTGTTTTCCTCCAAACCTCTCGCCCGCGTCACCAGTGATCGTTTAGCAGCGATTAGCGTCCGTATCCTGTCAAGACAATGCTGCTTGACAACAACCAGTACCGCTTGACTGAGCGTGTGATGGTCGCGCCTTAGCTCTCGGGCTATCTGGCGCACGCGGCGCGTAAAAGGCCTACCGGCCGCTCTATATTCCATCACACACTGGATACGGGATGCTTCTTGGCGAGCCAACTGGATTTTCGCTTCCATTTGGCGCACCCGCCTCTGTGCTCTCTCGACAGGAGAGTCTCTCACTCTCCCCTGTCCAGCCAGCCTCAGAGCCGCAGCGTAAATTTCGCAATTGATGCTCCAAATGTCAGAGACCTCCGATAGACGTTCACTCAGCGCCTCATCCTCTCTCTTTAAATCTGCCAGCTTGAAGGACCTCCTGTTGTTATGCAAGGCCCTTCGGTCACTGAAATCTCCAGGTGAGACGGCTTCGTCGATTTCCCTCTCAGCGGGCCTCATCGGCGACCTTTCAGCCTGGTTAACAGGCCTTTCAGTCGCCGGAGGGGCAGGCTGAGCTGGAGCACGAACGTATCCCTGCCCCCGAAGGTAAAATACCTGGTTCCGCAAGCTCTGGGAGGTAATTGTGCTATGCTCTGGATGCATTTCACACCACCTCCCATGCATGCGGGCCATGTATCCCCTACGGCGCGGGCTACTGCTCTCGTAGCAGCTCAGCAGGTCATCCTTCAGTTCCGTCGTCCACCTAAAACAGTCCATGTCGTTGCGTGTGTCGTCGTCAGGGCGATCCGAGGCACCGCCACCTTGCCCAGAGCCGGCTTCCGATACCGGCCTGGTGTGGGTGCTCTTCTTCTGGGGCGGTCGAACCAGAAGGTAGGGCCCGTCCGGTGGTTAGCCTTAGGGCCCCCAGCCGACATTTCAGAGGCAGCCGACCACATTGCCTCCTAGGGATGACCTGTACAGGTTGCCGGCCGGCTTTCATCCCTGGCTTGGGTTATCCCCGCAGTGTCGCCACGCACCGAATAGCCGTTTGATGTTGGTCGGCTTCCTGGGGGCGCATTTTATACCTACTGCCAGGTTTGCTATCAGCCGCCCCTAACCTGGGGTCAGACGCTGTCGGGAAGCCGTCCTTAACATAGGTGCAGCCGCTTCCTCACTATGGTGGTTCATACGCCTGCTTTCACAGCCGGTGACCACCATAGGCCCTTTTAAGGCAAGGACTACCAATCTTTTAGTCGCCTCTTACGACAGGCAGATTAAACCCTGGGAACATTCTAAACCCGGACCCAGACGGGTATATATATATATATATATATATATATATATATATATATGTATATATATATATATATATATATATATATATATATATATATTTGGCCCGTGGTACAAGTGAGGCTAGCCCGTGCAAAATCTGCATAACAATTGAGGACCGCGACCAAGTGAGGACCAATATACGGACCTCACAAGGACATCGCTTGAAATTTTTGTGGTGAGTTGCGGATATGGTCTTGAGTCAAATTTGAAAATTTCAGCTGGTCCTCATTTTTTTCGTTTTATGGTAAATGTATACATTTTAGTTCACCGCTTTGGCACCAGATGGTTTCTCGAGTTTGTATACCGCCACCCCATATACGTTACATACCAGTGCATGCAACAAGTGAGGTCCTGAAATTCGGCAACGATGAAATACCGGCAGACTAATGCCTCTCACGATATTTCGCCTTCTCTTTGTGTACTTGATTGTTTAGCTTCCCATATTACACGTTGCTGTCTTTGAGAAGAAAATTAGGTGTTGCGAGTCATAATTTTGTTCACAAGTGCCCCATCATGAGGAGCTTTTGGAATGAGATCTAAGCGGCTTTTATGGCAGAAAAGTTTTAGATTGCAGGTCATCGCTCTATGCATGAAGGGTTTAATTCTTGAAAGGAGTAGGATCTTCGGTATAGTGATTACTAGACAGTTCTGAAATCATGAACCATGCCCTTATGCGTGAGAACTAGCAGGTGTTTCAATTAGTTTAATATCGAGTGATACAATTTTCGTTTGGAATCTAAGATGGTCAATTCAACTGACGTTTTAGGTACCGTGTGATATGCCTTTTGAAATTGTTAAAGCTCATTTTTGTACAACTGAGAAGCATATTTTAGAGTGAGAGTGAGAGAGTGTCTGAGAGAGTAGAGTGCTATCCGAGTCAAATCGTTCCAAGTTCGTCAGGTTGTAGCTGCTCCGATAAGCATCCTAAGAGTTTTTGGTCTGGCTTGACCCGATTTCACTCGTTTCATGTCAATCCAGCTTCAGCTTTAAAAATTCGATAAGTTATAAAATGCTTTTCTTTTCAAACATTCCAACAAAATATGTGAATTGCTCTCAGAGTACATATTATTATGTGATAGATGCAATACAGGGTGGGCCAATAGTGAGTAGACGGAGGATTGTTGACTTAGAAGAATATTTCAAAAATCTGTTACTTGATCATGGTAGGGCCCCTGAAGGTTATAACGTTAAAATACTTGCACTCAAACTTTAACGTTTATATAGGCTGATTATCAAACTAACATTTTTTTAATAGAATCGCCTATATATTATTGCATATTTGAATTGCTTAGTGAATTCTAGTGTGACTTCAGGCATCTTATATGGAACTTTAAACGGACCGTTTAGGCGCAAATCACTTTTTTTGGTATAAGTGGGTATAAGAGAAAAATTGAATATCGCAGCGATCATAAAACTTAGAAGGCCGTGACTTTACGGTGTGACTAAGCATAAAACGTGTCATCTTAGGTCATACGATCAAATTTGAATTCTTTTTGTACTTGGAGAAATCAGTAGAATAATTAAGGAAATTTCAATCACATGTACCTTGATTATTTAAAATGGGAATGCCTAATTTTTCTTATACCATCGAATCTAAAACCTGATAACCTTTCCAACAATGTAGGATTGTTGGAATCAATCTTTTTTAATTTTCATTTTATTTCAAATTTTAAGTCAAATCGGTGTTTTACACTTTCCCAGCTTATAAGCAATCTAGCAGTCCATGAAAAATAAACAAAAACCTGTTCAGATGGAAGAAACCAACTAACTTGGCATAAAAACGCAAACAAACTAGATTAGTGAGGTAAGATTATGAAAATATCTTACAAGATATCAGCTCTAACCAGAAACGACAGCGGCAACAAGAAGGCTTACTTTTCACAGCCTATTAGCTATACGCTAATATCCAAAATCAGTACAAAAAAATTAAATAAAAGACAAAATACCAGCGATCGTTACTGGCAGGAGAGTATCTATATTTTCAGAATAAATTTTCACATTTAGTTCCATAAAATAGCCGTAAGTCAAAAGTGATGATGCCTTTGACTGGAGCCCTTCAAATTCTTCACTGGTACTTCTACTTATTAGCAAAATCGCAAAAAATGAAAACTGAATTGCAGTATGTTATATGATAAAACATTATTTACTTGGTAGGAACATATATGAAATAAACACAGTTACAACATGGAGTAATAAAAAAATCTAACAATCACATCGATAGATGCTCAGAGTGCTCCAGTTAGAGATATCTTTACTTTTGACTTAACAGAAATGACTACTTTTCTATCCCATTAAATGTGAAATTTCATTCTGACGATGCTAAACTGTCAGCAGCAATCATTGGTAGTTTTTTTTTTGTTTCAATATTTTTAATCGTTTTTTGTTATCAAGCTCTAGTAGATCTCAATAGCTGGTAGGCTGTGGAAAAATAACACTTCTGTCATACGCCAGCTGGTCATTGTCATTGGATTTCTTATCGCTGTTGTTAGAGATTATGTGTTGTAAGGAATTTCCGTTTGTTGTGTTGTTTAGTTTGTTTGTGTCTTTCTACTAAGTTAGTTGGTTTCTTCCATCTTAACGGGCTTTGGTTTGTTTTTCATGACTTGCTAGATCTCTTATAAGTAGGAAAACTGAAAAACACTGATTTGACTGAAAATTTTAAATAAAATGGAAACTAAAAGGATTGAGATCGAGGTAATCAAATTCTGCATTTGATTCTGTAAAAAAAATGGGTATTCTTATTTGAACAAATCAAGTTCTCTGTGACTGAAGTTTCCTTAATTAATCTACTGATTTCAAGTACAAAAAAAAATTAAATTTAACCGTCTGACCAAGGTGACGCATCTCATGCTTAGTCGTACCGCAATGTCACGGCATTCTAAGATTTATAATCACTGCGATATTTAAATTTTTTCTGATACCTACTTATATCAAGAATGCTGATTTGTGCCTAAACGGTTCGTTAAGGTTCAATATAAGATACATTGAGTCACACTAGAATTCACCAAGGAATTCAAATATGCAATAATGTATAGGGAGTCGCCTTCAAAAAAATGTAAGTTTGATATGAACCACCCTATATAGACATCAAAATTTAAGTGAAAATATTCAACGTTATATCACTCAAAGGTCCCTACCATGACCAAGTGACAGATTTCTGAAATATGTTTAAGTAAGTCAACAATGCTCCATCTGCTCACTATTGGTCCACCCTGTATATGTGAATGAACGTATCAAATGTCTCCTGGGTCAGTAACCGAATAAGTTGAAAAAGTACCTATATAATTTCATATTTTTAGGCCAATGGAGGGTATTTTATGTTTACAACAAATTTTCAAGGTTTCCCCCCTCCCCACCTTAACAATTTCAGCCCCTCCCAGAAATGGTAGATGATTAACTCATAAAACGCTCAAACAGAAGTCTGAGGGGTTTTGCCTTTTACTACGCCAACGCACAGCTTTCATGAGATGAAGCTTTACCTATTACCACCCAGCAGCATGCCGCTTTTCAAATTTCATCCACTTAAAAAACGCAACTTAGGTACACCTAAACCATATGACCAACTCTGTTTAATTAAAATGAACTATTCTTTTAGATCGATAAAAAATACTCGGGTGGTCCTCAGTTTGCCGCGTATATCACCCGGTCCTCGTTTATCAGTTCTAATAGTATGAACAGGTATACACTGCACACATGACGTGAAAAAGTCGAAATTAGCATAACAATACTGATGTTTGAGTCCTTTACGGCCGCCACTTGCCCTCGCTTATTCCTCCTACTCGTATAAAGATACTTATGTATACTTATGTGCAGAGTGCAGCTGCGGCCTAAATAATCTCTGGTAGGATTTTTGTGTATTGTTTTATTTAAACTTTTGTGCACCCCCTTTCAAAAATTCAGGAACCGCTGCTGTTCCACAGTTTAAAAAACATTCTCTGTCCACCTTTAAAGCTGAACTCCAGTAGTATTTAGTTGTTACATCGATTTTGCTAGTAGAAACGGCAGTTCTACGTGAACAGCAGATGTGTAGTCACCGAGGTATCAAGCCTTCAGATTACGTTACTAAGGACAAATTTTCATTTGATTTTATTTGTCAAGGAATAGGTAGGCACAGAAAAGGTCTCAAAGTAACAGATTTATTTGGAACGTGTCGGCAGTTGTTTCGTAATATCTGTTTCAGATGTCATTGCCTATACATTTCAAGAAGATAATTGAAGACAGCGAATCAATCGACACATCATGATACTTGAAAATCTTATAGTAAATAGAAGTCTATAATCGACCTTATGGATCGATTTACCTGGAGACACGTTTTAGGACGCTGTGCAGATAAATAACAAAGTTCATTGACCGCAGCGGTAGTATTTCATCTAAACTAATCGAACAGGAGGACCAATGAATGGTAGCTTAGACGGAATAAGCAATCAGCAAGCATATCCAGGGCCGGTTCAACCCCCCCCATGAGTATTCCCATGAATGAAATAACTACTAAAATAATACAAAATAAAGATAATCAAGGATGCTTTCTCCAAGCTTAGTCATTTATTCTACTACTAACCAATCCCTCGGTGCTCATGACACATAAGCAGCGATACAATCTATACAGATGTTTAACAAATTAAGACATTACATATTCTTTTATACATGAACCCCTCCTAAGGTCACCATGAACCCCCTCCGTGGTCAACGCCTAGCTACGGCCCTGAGTATATCTCTGTACTAATAGGAGAGAACAAGTGATCACCGGTACAAAACGATCTGACCATCTTAGTATTTAAAAAATAGTTGCACTTTTTCCACACTCTCTGTATATCTCTACGATTAGAACAAATATGCGAGGACCGGTAATGTATAAGGCAATAACCGAGGTCCACATGCATATTAATTAATCGATACTACCCTACCATCTGAAATGTCTTTCGCGCCTTTTTATGACCTCTGCTTCTTTTTAGTTAATTTTATTTCCCACACCGATAGGAAATTGTGATAGGTATTGTGATCGAGAAAATTTTGGATTTTGAGATAATACGCTTTTTTGGGAGTTTTATGATGTCTATATAACGTCGGTCTGTCTGTCTTTGCGTGTTTTTCTAGGCTAGCCACATCAGTAACCGTGGATTGTGATAGAATTTGGGTACCGGTATCCTATGGTGTCCTAGTAGGTATTGCTCCTATAATTTTAAAAATCGGTGCATTGGCAGCGGAGTAATTTGCAAAAAACAAAAACCTCGTTTTTGGGCGTTTTAGGGTTTGATGATAATTTTCTACTTTTTTGGGTGAGAGTGTGATTCGGGTCATTTGGGGGGGGGGGGGGAGCGGAGGGTTGTAAAACTCAAAAATTTTTTGTATTCATTACAGAGATTTTCATTAAAATGCAGGCCTCCAAACTAAAACCCTAATAAAACATAATTGTATTGTCGGATTTCGAAATTTTTGGTATCAGTCCTTAGAAAATATGCTATCACGTCATTACCAACTAAAAAAAAGGGATCAGGATCTTGATAGTGTCAAGATTAGCATGCTTTGAAAAGTGACTTCAAAAACGTTACGGAAAGAGGAATCTTTAAAATATCACCAAATAATTAACCGTGCGCTTTAAGGTAAACACATGCCTTTCTAGTTGTTCATTGGTACCATAAGCTTGTTGTAAATGTGGTAAAACATATGCAGTAAGAGATTTAAACTCTAGCGGCATATTGGATCGCTAAGAGTGCAAAACTTCAACAGACGGTTTGGCAAAAGCTTGTCATCAGGATTTTAATTTTTGTTATGGTTACTTGAATGATGTGCTATCACATCACGATTAGTCATAAAAAGTGATCAGTTGACCAAAACTTCGGTATGTGGTCTCAAAACTGTAATTTTAGATAACTTCAAGTTGCGATTTAAAATAGATTCGTCTTAAGAAGTTAGGCAAGCAAACAGAACATGCAGACCACGTTATAAAGTGTCTTGTAACCGTAGATTTTCAGTTATGTATGAATTCATCCGTCCAAAGAATCCTACTTAAAAAAGTTGCATCTCCGGCATCCACATGAAGCATAAGTCGACAAAAATCCATTCTTCTGACAGGATCGCCTTCCTCCAAAATGTGTACTGGCATGAAATGGTACGGATGTACGGATACATACCAGTTGTTTGCGCAGTGAACCACATCTTCCGCTAAGAAATACCAGCAACAGCGTAGGTGGAGCTGTAGGATGATTTCCTTGTATGCGTGAAAACCAACGCCGTTGCCCGTTCTAAAAGTAGAGAAGCAGCTGTCACAACCCACTGTATCTTAATTTGCGCAGGCGTGCGTTCATTACTGTTGATCCACAGCACAAAATCTACAGTTTCAGCTTTAGCGTATGTATGTTCATGACTGATCCATAATACGAGGTTGTTCCCTAAAGATATCATGCTTAATTTTAGCCCTACTTCGTTTTGGATTATTTACAACCTCTCATTTATACACTAGTGAAAATCTATGGATACACGATACTTTATAAAGTGGCTTGCAAGTTCTGCTTGATTATCTACCATCTTTGAAGAAATTACCTAGCGACTTTTTAAGACGATTCGATTTTAAGTTAAAACTTGAAGTTTTCTTCTAATATTATACAATTTGTAGACCCTATACTGAAGTTTTAGTTGATAGATCTCTTTTTTATGATGTAATAGAAGATTATTAAAGTACACAAAAATTAAAAATCCGATGACACGTTTTTGCATACGGTTGTTGAAATTTTGCGGTCCCCGAGATCCAATACACCTCTAGAGCTTAAATGCAATTTTGTTGCCTATGTTTACCATTTATAAGAAGTTTGTGGTACCAATGGATAACTAGAAAGATGGGCATGTATTTACCGTAAAGTACGTGGTTAACTATTTGGCGATCTTTTAAGATAAATTCCTCTTTTGTAATGTTTCTTTATGTCACTTTTCAAAACATGCTGATTTTGATACTATCTTGAGTTTGAGTGTTTGATACATGATCACTTTCTTTTAGTAAATAATGGGGTGACATCGTCTTTTCTAATCACTAATACTAAAAATTCCAAAATCCGACGATGAAATTTTGTTTTATTATGGTTTTCGTTTGGAGGTCTGCATTTCAATGAAAATCAAATTTAGGTATCTCTGAAACAGTTGAAAATCGGACTCTACTTTATATAACTTTTTTGTTGGAAATAAGCTATACGCCTTCTCCTAAAGTATTTTCCATTCGCCCATTGACCTGTTAAAGAGTGCTAGCGGCGCGGCGGCCCTTCAGGTCCATCCGATCATTACCTTGCCTACTACAAAAACCAATGGACTTGGAATTTTCGGATATATGCATACACATACGAAAATTGTTTTAGATCGTTAATGAAACTTTGCCACACACAATGAAAAAGCTAAAAACATAAAACCAACTCAAACCAGTTTTTAGACCTTTTGACGGTTCCTGATCATTTTCTGTTTTTTGAGTGGGGGTGAAATTGAGGTGGTTGGGTTGAGAGGTGAAGGGTTGCAAAACTAATAAAGTTTTTGTATGCATAATACGCTCTCCATTGACCTACAAAAAAAGGACCTAGCGACATAATACACTTTTTAGGTTTATCAGAACGTTGCCTTGATTGTTACAGAAACTGAGGGATTTTTTCTGACGTATGTTGTATACGAGTATTGCTTTACATAGTCCTGTATTATGTAACCTGAAATTGATTTTAATTACATTTCGACACAGTAGTATTACCGTGACGAGGATGGAAAATGCGTATGGTCTTTAAAAATCGTGTCAGAACTAAAAATATAAAAATAACTCAAACTTCGTTTTTAGGCGATTTGGGTGTTCCTGGTCGTTTCGTTTCATACATTAAAGCTCGAAGAATAAAACCAGTGTCGATCTAGTTCCTCCGGAGAGGAGTATCAAGAAACTATTTACTAGAGTTTTTGTGTTGGATGTTTTTTGAGGGCAGGAGGGTGATGATTTGGTTGCAACGGGATCTCAGACTATAGCTTAATGCAAAGGGAAAATAATAAACTGATATCACTTTAATGTGTGGGAAGTACTAAGTTAGTCAATTATGGTTCATATTGATTGAACCTCATATATAACTGTACAGTACAAATTCCTGAATTCATAAATGTTGTACCCCTGTCAAGCATATCTACCCTTATCTAACAGTATATTCTTGTTACAGATTTGTTGCCTTTCTAGTTAACTTTATTGTATCACAGGCATAGACACGTTTTATGACGCCAAATGCCAACCGAAAGTGCAGTCAACTGATTCACGCGTTAAATTAAATCAATTTTCGAATTACGCGTCTACAAATATTGAATAATTCCCAAAACATGGTCAGATATTAAAAAAATAGAAGTCAAGTTTGTTGATTCAGTTCTTCTCAGGAATAGTTGTTTTTCATAACGAAGGGCGATACCATTTTCAACATCAGCGATTTAGCAATTACGACTGTGAAGCAAAGCGAGTCATGTCCCATTTTAATTGGTCTGATTGAAAAAGTCTGTCTTGCTCCTGTAGTCGCAGTGCCTAGACTAGTCAATAGACGTTCAAAATAGATCCGTTGAACTAAGTTACCTGAATTCGCCGTTATTGACATGTTCAGATTATTAGCAAAATTTTGGTAAATAGAGGGGTCGAATTTTTCGCTATATGTGCCACGCGGTATCTACATCCCTATAGTCGAATTTTAACAAAGGAAAAGGTTAATTTTACATTTAGTTGCATTTATTTTCACTTAATTGAAATCCGTAGTAGCACATGTTAATGAATGTTATTTTACTCCGTGAAAGCTGAATTAGTATATCTCTTTACGAATAGGAGGAATAAGCGAGGACCGCTGGCGGTGGTGACTCACTCGTAGATATTAGTATTATTAAGCTAATTTCGTCTTTTCTGCATGTCATGTTTACAGTCTTTACGTGTTTATGCTATTAGAACTGATAAACGAGGACCGGCTGACATGCACGACAAACTGAGAACCACCTGAGTATTTTTTGTAAACGTCTTTCCTGCTCTTCTCGTAAACGACAACTGCATTAAAACCAAATCGGCCGCACAACGAATACATCACATGAAAGTCCCCTGTGTGCATGCCGAAAGTTGCGTTTTTAAGAGGACGATATTTTTATACATAGCAGGATGGTGCTGGGTAGTAATAGGTAAAAATGGAGTCAAGTTGATTGACTCAGTACTTCCCACACATAATGATGATACCATTTTATTATTTCCCGTTGCATGAAGCTATAGCCTAAAATCACCTTGCAACTGAATTATCGCCCATCCGCCTCCAAAAACAACATCCAACACAAAAACCCTCGTAAATAATTTCTTGCGTCTCCCTCCTTAGGAACTAGGGCGCCACAGTTTTTTTCTACATGCTTGAACTGGACAATCCGAAACGATCAAGAGCCTCCAACCCGTCTAAAAACGAAGTTTGAGCTGATTTTATGTTTTTGGTTTTTTGATTATTGCCGCGCCGCCTCTGACATGGTTTTTCAGAAACAGAGTCATTTTCCATTCTCGCAGCGGTAATTTTGTGTCAAAATTTTATAAAAATCAATTCAATAATTTTCGCTTTACGCAAGATACATAGAACGAAATAAAGCAAAACTCGTATGTGCAGATCACAAAATTGGTTCCTGTAATAGGCAAGCCAATGTTCGGATGGACCTAAAAAAGTGCAATATGCCGCTAGGTATTTCTTCTTCAGGTCAGTAGACGGACTATTATGAATACAACAAATTTTTCAGTTTTACTATCCCCCACCCCCCAACCGCCCCGATTTCACCCCACCCAAAAAAATTTGAAAATGATCAGGAACCCGTAAAACGCCTAAAAACAATGCTTGAGCTGTTTTTATATTTTTAGTTTTTTTATTATTGCTGCGCCGCCACTGACGCTATTTTTCCAAAACATACGCGTTTTTCATCCTCGGCTTGGGAGTAATACTATGTCAAAATTTCATTAAAATCAATTGAACAATTTTCGCGTTACGCGATATCGAACGATCTAAAACAATACTCGTATGTGTACATCATAAATTCTGATGAACATCAATTCAGTAATTTCAACATTATAAAATACAGAACGATCTAATATGTATACATCGGAAAATTCTCAAAGTCCCGTGGTTTCTATAATAAGCATGCAACGTTCGGATGGACCTAAAAAAGTGTATCATGCCGCTAAGCCTTTCATTCACATATTAATGGACAGCCCATTGCGAATAAAACAAATTTTTCAGTATTACAACCCCCCACCCCCCAACCACCACAAATTCACCCCCACCCAAGAAAAAATGGAAAATGATCAGGAACCCCTAAAACGCTTAAAAACGAAGTTTGAGGCATATTTGACATTTTTCGTTTTTTGCTAATTACTCCGCCCCCCGTATAACGATTTTCAAAATTATAGGAACATTACCTACTACGACCCCACAGCGCTGCCCAAATTTCATCATAATCCATGCAGCGGTTATTGAGATTACGAGGGTAGAAAAACGCGACAGACAGACAGACCGACAGACAGACCGACAGACCGCCAGACAGACCGACAGACAGACCGACAGACAGACCGACAGACAGACCGACAGACAGACCGACAGACAGACCGACAGACAGACCGACAGACAGACCGACAGACAGACCGACAGACAGACCGACAGACAGACCGACAGACAGACCGACAGACAGACCGACAGACAGACCGACAGACAGACCGACAGACAGACCGACAGACAGACCGACACACAGACCGACAGACAGACCGACAGACAGACCGACGGACAGACCGACAGACAGACCGACAGACAGACCGACAGACAGACCGACAGACAGACCGACAGACAGACCGACAGACAGACCGACAGACAGACCGACAGACAGACCGACAGACAGACCGACAGACAGACCGACAGACAGACCGACAGACAGACCGACAGACAGACAGACCGACAGACAGACAGACCGACGGAAATGAGTGACGTGGATTTTCGTTATGTACACATCATAAAACGCCCAAGAAGCGTATTATCTCAAAATCGAAAATTTTCGCGATCCCAATACTCCCCTCACCTATCGTGTGGGAAGTAAAAATTCATTTTATAAACAGCTTCGCGTTGGTGTAGTGAGAGACAAAAACCCCTCAGAATTATTTTTATAAGTTACCAATCATCTACCGTTTTTGGGAGGGGATGAAATTGGGAAGGTGGGGATGGGAGAGTCGAAATCCCGAAAATTTGTTGTAAACATAAAATACCCTCGATTGCCCTAAAATATGAAATTCTAGACTTTTCAGACTTATCCGAATACTGACCTAGGAGACATTTGATACGTTTATTTACCTATACAGGGTGGGCCAACACTGTGCGGACGGAGGATTGTTGACTTACTAACACATACTTAAAAAGGCTGTCACTTGGTGGGGGGTGGGAACCCTTGACTGCTATAACGTTAAAATATTTTCACTTAAATTTTTAAGTTTATGCAGGGTGATTCATAATAAAATTACATTTTTTAAATGAATGGAGTGGAATATATTATTGCGTATTTAGATTGCTTGGTAAATTCTAGTTTGACCCCATGTATTTTATATGGAACCTTAAACGAACTGTTTAGGTGCAAATCACCATTCTTGGTGTAAGTAGGTATCAGAAAAAAATTGAGTATCACAGTGATTACTAATCTTAGAAGGCCACGACTTTTCGGTACGGCTGAGCATAAGGTGCGTCAGACGGTTAAATTTGAAATCTTTTTGAACTTGGAAAAATCAGTAGATTAATTAAAGAAACCTCAGTCACAGATAATTTGATTTTTTTCCCTATAATGGTCAAATTTTAACAGAGTTCTTATATAAGATACCAAATTACCTACATCCCTGCAAAGGTTAATTTTACATTCAGTTGTATTTATTTTCACTCAACTGAAATCCGTACTAGCACATATTAATGAATGTTATTTTACTGCATGAACGTTGAATTAGTATACCTCTATACGAATAGGTGGAATAAGTGAGGACCGGTAGGCGGTGGTGAATCACTCGAAGCTCGAAGATATTAGGATTGTTAAGCTAATTTCGCATTTTCTACCTGTTATGTATAATATACAGTGTTTACGTGTTTATACTATTAGAAGTGATAAACGAGGACCGGGTGATATAGACGACAGAGGACCACCTGAGTATTTTTTGTAAGCGTCTTTCTTGTCCTTTTACTATTATTGTTCTTCGAGTAGGTATATTTTCGGATCGATCTGAAATTCATGTAACCGTCAACCGTACTGAACCCGAATCGGCCGCACAACGCATATACAGGGTGAGTCAAGCTCAACGCCTCGGACTCTTGTGACCAAACGATACCACTTTTCGAAAAATCGACTTTGCGAGTGTATGTAGGTCGAGTTGGACTACATTTAAAAAATAATGACCTTTATACAGGGTGTCTAATAAAAGCGTGACATATCAAAGCTGTTTTTTTTTAAATGGAATACCCTGTACATTATTGCATATTTAGACTCCAGTGCATTTTAGTGTGACTTTATGTAACACACATGGGACTTTAAGCGAACCGTTTAGGTACAAATCACAATTTTGGGTATAGGTAGATGTCAGAAAAAAATTGAATATCGCAGCTATTATAAATCTTAGAGGGCTGTGACTTTGCCGTGTTACTAAGCATGAAATGTGTCAGCTTACGTTAGACGGTCGAGTTCGAATTACATTTGTACTTGGAGAAATCGGTAGATCAATCAAGTAAACTCCAATCAAAGGTAACTTGATTTTTTCAAATGGGAATGCATAATTTTTTTTATACCATCGAATGTGCAATTTGATAAGCTTTCTAATGATATGAGGTTGTAAATATAAATCTCTGGTAGTTTTGATTTAATTTCAAACTTTCAGTAAAACCGGTGTTTTTCAATTCTCCTACCTATAAGCAACCTAGCAGGCCATGAAATATGAGCAAAAAACTATTCAGATGGAACAAAACAACTAACTTAGCAGATAGTTATGGACGCACTAAAGTAAAAGGACAAAATTATAAAAATGACTTACAACAAATCAATTCTAACGAGAAATAGCAGACATAACACATCTAAGGTCAAAACGCAGCTGGAGTATGACAGAAATAGGTATTTTTTACAGCATACCGGCTACTACAATATTCTAAAGATTGAAGATTCACAAAACCATTGTGAATTTTGAAATGAAAGGAAATCTACCACGTAATGTTGCTGGCAGCTTAATAGCTTCAGAATAAAATCTCACATTTCATGATTTAAAAAAATAGTAACCGATACCTCTGACTGGAGTTCTGCAAATTTTTCAATACTCATAAGCAAGATTGCCGAAAATGAAGAATAAATTAAAAATCTGCTCTAATTATTAAACATAATTTACCTGGCAGAAAATTAAAATATGATTTGTCAGTATTCCTTTTTTGTGATCTTGCTAATAGATACTGAAAAGTTCAAAGGACGACAGTGAGAGGTATCACTACTTTTGCCTTTGACGGAGATGACTACTGTTTTATGCCATTAAATGTGAAATTGCGCTCTGAAGATATTAGACTGACGGCAACGATCGCTGGAAGTTTTGTTTTCATTTCAAAGTGTTTAGTGATTTTGGAAACTTTTAATCTGTAGTACATTGCAGTCGCTAGTAGGCTGTAAAAGTTATCCATTTCTGTCATACTTCAGCTTGTCTTTAACCTTAGACATGTTATCGCCGTTGTTTCTGGTTAGAGTTGGTTTGTTGTAGGGAATTTTTATAATCTTGTTCTTTTACTCTAGTTCTGCTGGATGTTTTTGCTAAGTTGGTTGTTTTCTTCCATCTGAATATGATTTTGTTTATATTTCATGGCCTGCCAGTTTGTTTATAGGTAGGGAAATTGAAAGACACTGATTTGATTGAAATCTCGAAATTTAATAAAAACTACCATAGATTGATATTTACAACCTGATATAATTAGAAAGCCTATCAAATTGCACATTTGATCGTATAAAAAAAATTATGCATTCCATTTGAAAAAATCAAGTTACCTTTGATTGAAGTTTCCTTAATTGATCTACCGATTTGTCCAAGTACAAATGTAATTCGAACTCGACCGTCTAACGTAAGCTGATACATTTCATGCTTAGTAACATGGCAAAGTCACAGCCCTCTAAGATTTATAATAGCTGCGATATTCAATTTTTTTCTGACATCTACCTATACCCAAAATTGTGTTTTGCACCTAAACAGTTCGCTTAAAGTTCCATGTGTGATACATAAAGTCACACTAAAATTCACTGGAGTCTAAATATGCAATAATGTACAGGGTATTCCATTTAAAAAAACAGCTTTGATATGTCACGCTTTTATTAGACACCCTGTATAAAGGTCATTATTTTTTAAATGTAGTCCAACTCGACCTACATACACTCGCAAAGTCGATTTTTCGAAAAGTGGTATCGTTTGGTCACAAGAGTCCGAGGCGTTGAGCTTGACTCACCCTGTATAACTTTAAAATGACCTGTGCGCATGCTGAAAGTTGGAAATAATGTAATCATTTTGTACTACAGGATGGATGGTGGAGGGCTATGAATAGAGATGGGCATATCGGGTCATTTTTAAGGTGCGGGTCACCGGATCTAGAACACCTCAAAGATCCGGAACAATGATCCGGTTCACGAGTCAGTCGGATCCCGACTAGCGAATGCAATCCTTCACCTTCGATCTCAAGATCTCAAGATCGAAGGTGAACGATTGGTCAACCGAAGCACGAGGGAACCGCCCAATCTGGGTACTCGGTGCAGACAGAAATAAGCCAGTACAGTACAGTACACTTCATGTATAATTTATTAATTTGTTTTATCTTTATATCAGATGATATTTATTTTTTTATAAATATGTACCTAGAAGATGTATATGTATTAATACTATTCTTTATAAATTTCGATTTGAGTAAATAATTATTCAGTTTTGAGTTTCTCGTATTTGTTAAAATACACTCCTAGCACGTAAAAGGAATTTTTTGTCTCTACTATAAACAGCCACAACTCACCATACAAGAAAAATATTCATTTATTATTCGCCCTAAAATATCTATCTAAATATTCTTTCAAATTCAGATCCCAGAACATTGAGCATTATGGCTATCCTGTAGCTTAAGCAGAACACTTAACCGAAAACTGAACATCGCCAATCGTCAGATCGACTGACCGACATATATCGCTGTGGCACGCACCATCGTGCTTTGTGATTCTGATGAACAAGCCGCCGAATTTGTGACCCGACTGACCCGTTGACCCGTTGAGATTAAATTTAGGATTCGGTTCAGTTAGGTCACCTTAAAGATGATCAATGAACCGGATCAGAACCGTTCTACACATCTCTAGCTATGAAAATGAAAAAATTGCTGTATTCATAATAGGCTGTCTAAAGCTTATCAAAAAATGGCCAAATATATGAAACTTGTCAATCTTGGGTTAATTCCGCATAATGATGTAACATTTAATAATTTAATGTAAAATCTAAATGCTAAAAGTAAAGCCATTACACACACACATACAGACTACACGCAAACACACTGACCTGTGAGAGAAAGACCCAGCGGCATAATACACTTTTTTAGGTCCATCCTAACAGTGCCTTGCGTATTGCAGAAAACAAGGGACTTCGAATACGAGTTTTGCTTTAGGTCGTTCTGTATTTGGTGGAAACTTTTGTTTGATTTTAATGAAATTTTGACATAGTATTATTACTGTGTCGAGAATGAAAATGCGTATGGTTTTTAGAAATCGTATCGGTGGCGGCGCAGCAATAATGAAAAAAACTAAAAATATAAAAACATCTCAAACATCGTTTTTAGGCGTTTGAGACGTGACTGATCATTTTCTACTTTTTTGGTAAGTGAGAAATTGGGATCGTTGGGGGGTGAGGGGTTGTAAAACTGAAAAACTTATTGTATTCATAATAGGCTGTCCATTGACCTGTGACACTTTTTTAGATCCATCCGAACATTGTCTAGCCTATTGCAGAAACCAAGAATTTCCTGATGTATACGTAATAATGGCATTGCTGTAGATCGTTCTGTAGCGTGGAAAATATTGAACTGATTTTGATGAAATCTCGACACAGTATTACTAGCAAATACTATTAGCTTAGCGAGGAGGGTAAACGCGTTTGGCTTTTAATTGAAAACCCCAATTTTCTGTTGTATACATAAGGGTATTGCTTTAGACCGTTCTGTAATATATAACACAGTGTTATTTCCGTTGCAAGGTTGGAAAGCGCGTAAGGTTTTTAGAAATCGTGTCATAGCGGTGCAGCGTGTATTTGGTTGCAAAAGGATCTCAGATTATAGCTTCACGGTATGGGAAAACAATAAACTGGTATCACCGCAATGTGTGCGAAGTACTAACTCACTCAACTTGACTTAATTTTTTGTTCATAAATCCGCCATCACAAAGATGATATTTCAAAAGCATGCACCTTTTTCGACCCCACCGGGGTAATAATAATCTGTCAAAGTTTTATTGCTAATGTTAGATACACACGTTAGATAAAAACCTTGAGTCCTCAAACTATGTAAAGGCAAGCCAAGTACAGAACATTACAACGACCAACTTTATTCAGTATCACGGAAAGTCCATCACCCAAATTTTAGCACCTTACTAACAGGAAAAATATTAATCAGATATTCTTAAAATTCACACAAAAATAACAAAAGCAAAGTCTCAAAGACTATTCGCCAATAAATGGAAAAACAATGTAGTTACAAAGATCTATATAACACTGATTCTAAATCAATTATTTGGAGGATTCATGACCATATGTCTATGGGAGCAGAACATGATGTCAAAGCATTTATGAATTCACACATCATTGAAGTCCATCAGGTTACACGTTACAACAACAGGGTAGTTGTTGTAAAGTTTAATTTAAAAAACACCTATTCAGTAAAAGTCGTAGAACGGCTTATATTGCGGTGTCATTTTGGCAACACAGCTATGACCTCGCTTGGTGCGTTGTATACCGATTTCGGACCTCCGTTGTTCTCTGGGATAAAAAGCGGGTATATCGTGGCTCACTTAATTCTTTCATTGAAAGGTCCTCACTTGTCTCGATATACACGTATCCATTTTCTCATCGGTAAAATAGCTTTCATGTGTATATTTGAATGTTTCTTATCAAATGGCACATCTTCGTAATATCTATCGTGAAATGATGCCATTATCTCGTTGTCCTCACTTGGTCACTAATATGTACTGTCCTCACTTGGTGCGCCAGCCAAGTATATATAAGACAAAACAAAAACAAAAAAGCTGCAACCCGGGCTCCGACACACCGGGCTGCTGTTCCATTCCCCAGCGACTACTCCTCACACCGTGAGGTGAGCAATCACTGGGTCCGCGTATCGTGCGTCCTAAGCAGACGAAGGGACCCATGGATGACTGCCTTCTGCATTCTGGCGGCTAAGATGTGCGCCGCCGCACGGCACACCGGCATTTTGCGCAGCGCAGAGAGCAGCGTATCCCTCATACCACCTAGGGATCCAATGACCATTACTAGCAGACTCACAGTGTAGTCCGGCCAGAGCCTGCGAAGTTGTCCGAGGAGCTCCTGATACTTGGTCCGCTTTTCCTCCTCCTTAGAGACGATGTTCCCCTCGGCAGGTGCCGAGAACTCGATAACGAACATCGCCTTTTGTTGGTAGTCGAGGAGGACTATGTCGGGCTTATTCGCATGTATAAGCTCGAGCGTGGAGAATGAGTAGTTCCAGTAAATTCGGCACCTCTCGTTCTCCACAACGGACTCAATGTCCCCTGGAGCGTATGGCAGCACCGGTGTCTCATCTATACCGTATGAGTGCCTTAAATGGTAGTATAGCACTCGTAGAGCCGCGTTGTGCCGATAGACGTAGGCTGTGCCAGCGTACACCTTACACGCCGACAAGAGGTGCGTAAGGGTCTCTGGCGCCTGCAGGCAGGCTCTACAGCGGATATCGGGCACATCCATACCCATAATCCGGCTACGGTATACTAAGGTGTTGAAGACACCGTCTTGGCAAGCCATTATAGAGCTCTCAGTCTCCGACTTCAACCCATTAGACCTTAGGAAGGAGAAGGTCAACTGCTCAGATAAACCATGCTCTTCTAGATGTTTGTAGAAGATTCCGTGCATTGGTTTATCCTTGTGAAGTCTTAAAAGCAATTGGACTTCAGCAGTTTTAATCCGGGTTTTTAATTGTGCGGGAGCAAGTTCCGTAACGGACTGCTGACACCTCCGCGTGAAGTCGAGCGTGAGACTAAGTTCTTCGGCTGCCCGTGTTGCTGCTTTAAAAAGGAAGGCTCCTTTACCCGCAATCTCGTGCTCTCGCACAAAGCGGATCAGGGGATCGGTGCTCGTCGTAACATAGCAGGCAGTGGCCAGTACTACTCTGTTGTGCAGATGCTCCAAACTCAATAGTCCACGCCCTCCCAGGTGTCGCGGGAGGTATATTCGCGGGACAGAGGATCTAGGATGTAGACTTCCCTCCATATTCATCCTTTTGCGGGTCTTTATGTCGATTTGTCGCAGCTCTTCCACGTTCCAGTGGATAGCACCAAAGCTGTATAGCAACAATGGGACCGCAAGCATGTTTGTGGCAGCGACTTTGTTTTTGCCGGACAGTTCTGACGACCAGATCTGCCGGAGTCGGTGCAAATACTTGCGGCGGAGACACTCTTTGACCAATTCTGCCTCTTGGATGTGACGCTGCGCCACTCCAAGGTAGGTATAGGTATCTCCGGCATGCAGTTGTCGCAAGATGCTCCCATCAACGAGCTGCTCCTCATCTTCACTATCTCCGCAACGTCCTCTTTTGAGATGAACCATGGCACATTTGTCTATCCCGAACTCCATACCAATAGCTTGACTGTAATCCTGCACTACCCTCAGCGACTGCTCTAAATCGCGTTGTCCGGAGGCATAGAGTTTCAGGTCATCCATGTAAAATAAGTGGGTGACCTTGTGCCTCCGGTAATTGGGCTTGCCACAGCTGTATCCCTTAGTATTTTTCAGCGCTATCGACAAAGGCAGTAGCGAGATGCAGAAGAGCAAGGGACTCAAGGAGTCTCCTTGGAAGACCCCTCTTTTAAATGATACCAACTCTGTTCGAACCCTGGTTTCACCCGATGTTATAGTGAACCGAGTCTTCCAGAGCGGCATCAGTTGTTTGATGCATCCCACTATTTGATCATCTACCGAAAGACATTCCAACAGCCGCACAATCAGTTCATGAGACGTAGTGTCGAATGCCTTCCGATAGTCGATCCAGGCCATAGAAAGGTTTCGCAGGTAATGCACGGAGTCCTGTGTGACACAGCGGTCAATCAACAGGTTATCCCTGCAGCCAGCTACTCCTTTCTTAGACCCTCTTTGTTCATATACGCTGAGAAATACGGGATTTACAGCTTGAAGGATACGCATGTACAAGATTCTGGTGAAGAGCTTGTAACATGCGTTCAGACATGTTATTGGCCTGTAGTTTTTAGGATCAGACAAATCTCCGGTCTTCGGGAGAAGCACGGTTCGACCCTCGACAAACCAAGCCGGAATTGGCTGCTCCTGATTTAGCCACGAGTTAAAAACTCTAGCTAAATGCCGGTGGCAACTGGGAAACTTTTTCAACCAGTAGGTGTTTATGCCATCCGGGCCAGGAGCTGCGAAATTCTTTGCGCCTCGTAAGGCACCAAGAATTTCTTCCGTGTTTATCGGGTGACGCAGTACATTCAGGTTTGGAGTCCTCCTACAAACGGACTCGAACTGCGCCAAGGCCGGAGTGTCTGCTTGGAGAGGATTGGGGTGTTCGTAAATGCCCCTCCAGAAAGTCTCCACGCGATCAGCAGTTGGCGGCTGCTCTATGACTGGTGGTCGCTGTTGGAAGAGACGAGCAGGCTTTTCGGAAAACAATCTGTTTTCCTCCAAACCTCTCGCCCGCGTCACCAGTGATCGTTTAGCAGCGATTAGCGTCCGTATCCTGTCAAGACAATGCTGCTTGACAACAACCAGTACCGCTTGACTGAGCGTGTGATGGTCGCGCCTTAGCTCTCGGGCTATCTGGCGCACGCGGCGCGTAAAAGGCCTACCGGCCGCTCTATATTCCATCACACACTGGATACGGGATGCTTCTTGGCGAGCCAACTGGATTTTCGCTTCCATTTGGCGCACCCGCCTCTGTGCTCTCTCGACAGGAGAGTCTCTCACTCTCCCCTGTCCAGCCAGCCTCAGAGCCGCAGCGTAAATTTCGCAATTGATGCTCCAAATGTCAGAGACCTCCGATAGACGTTCACTCAGCGCCTCATCCTCTCTCTTTAAATCTGCCAGCTTGAAGGACCTCCTGTTGTTATGCAAGGCCCTTCGGTCACTGAAATCTCCAGGTGAGACGGCTTCGTCGATTTCCCTCTCAGCGGGCCTCATCGGCGACCTTTCAGCCTGGTTAACAGGCCTTTCAGTCGCCGGAGGGGCAGACTGAGCTGGAGCACGAACGTATCCCTGCCCCCGAAGGTAAAATACCTGGTTCCGCAAGCTCTGGGAGGTAATTGTGCTATGCTCTGGATGCATTTCACACCACCTCCCATGCATGCGGGACATGTATCCCCTACGGCGCGGGCTACTGCTCTCGTAGCAGCTCAGCAGGTCATCCTTCAGTTCCGTCGTCCACCTGAAACGGTCCATGTCGTTGCGTGTGTCGTCGTCAGGGCGATCCGAGGCACCGCCACCTTGCCCAGAGCCGGCTTCCGATACCGGCCTGGTGTGGGTGCTCTTCTTCTGGGGCGGTCGAACCAGAAGGTAGGGCCCGTCCGGTGGTTAGCCTTAGGGCCCCCAGCCGACATTTCGGAGGCAGCCGACCACATTGCCTCCTAGGGATGACCTGTACAGGTTGCCGGCCGGCTTTCATCCCTGGCTTGGGTTATCCCCACAGTGTCGCCACGCACCGAATAGCCGTTTGATGTTGGTCGGCTTCCTGGGGGCGCATTTTATACCTACTGCCAGGTTTGCTATCAGCCGCCCCTAGCCTGGGGTCAGACGCTGTCGGGAAGCCGTCCTTAACATAGGTGCAGCCGCTTCCTCACTATGGTGGTTCATACGCCTGCTTTCACAGCCGGTGACCACCATAGGCCCTTTTAAGGCAAGGACTACCAATCTTTTAGTCGCCTCTTACGACAGGCAGATTAAACCCTGGGAACATTCTAAACCCGGACCCAGACGGGATATATATGTATATGTATATATATATATATATATATATATATATATATATATATATATATATATATATATCCCGTCTGGGTCCGGGTTTAGAATGTTCCCAGGGTTTAATCTGCCTGTCGTAAGAGGCGACTAAAAGATTGGTAGTCCTTGCCTTAAAAGGGCCTATGGTGGTCACCGGCTGTGAAAGCAGGCGTATGAACCACCATAGTGAGGAAGCGGCTGCACCTATGTTAAGGACGGCTTCCCGACAGCGTCTGACCCCAGGTTAGGGGCGGCTGATAGCAAACCTGGCAGTAGGTATAAAATGCGCCCCCAGGAAGCCGACCAACATCAAACGGCTATTCGGTGCGTGGCGACACTGTGGGGATAACCCAAGCCAGGGATGAAAGCCGGCCGGCAACCTGTACAGGTCATCCCTAGGAGGCAATGTGGTCGGCTGCCTCCGAAATGTCGGCTGGGGGCCCTAAGGCTAACCACCGGACGGGCCCTACCTTCTGGTTCGACCGCCCCAGAAGAAGAGCACCCACACCAGGCCGGTATCGGAAGCCGGCTCTGGGCAAGGTGGCGGTGCCTCGGATCGCCCTGACGACGACACACGCAACGACATGGACCGTTTTAGGTGGACGACGGAACTGAAGGATGACCTGCTGAGCTGCTACGAGAGCAGTAGCCCGCGCCGTAGGGGATACATGTCCCGCATGCATGGGAGGTGGTGTGAAATGCATCCAGAGCATAGCACAATTACCTCCCAGAGCTTGCGGAACCAGGTATTTTACCTTCGGGGGCAGGGATACGTTCGTGCTCCAGCTCAGCCTGCCCCTCCGGCGACTGAAAGGCCTGTTAACCAGGCTGAAAGGTCGCCGATGAGGCCCGCTGAGAGGGAAATCGACGAAGCCGTCTCACCTGGAGATTTCAGTGACCGAAGGGCCTTGCATAACAACAAGAGGTCCTTCAAGCTGGCAGATTTAAAGAGAGAGGATGAGGCGTTGAGTGAACGTCTATCGGAGGTCTCTGACATTTGGAGCATCAATTGCGAAATTTACGCTGCGGCTCTGAGGCTGGCTGGACAGGGGAGAGTGAGAGACTCTCCTGTCGAGAGAGCACAGAGGCGGGTGCGCCAGATGGAAGCGAAAATCCAGTTGGCTCGCCAAGAAGCATCCCGTATCCAGTGTGTGATGGAATATAGAGCGGCCGGTAGGCCTTTTACGCGCCGCGTGCGCCAGATAGCCCGAGAGCTAAGGCGCGACCATCACACGCTCAGTCAAGCGGTACTGGTTGTTGTCAAGCAGCATTGTCTTGACAGGATACGGACGCTAATCGCTGCTAAACGATCACTGGTGACGCGGGCGAGAGGTTTGGAGGAAAACAGATTGTTTTCCGAAAAGCCTGCTCGTCTCTTCCAACAGCGACCACCAGTCATAGAGCAGCCGCCAACTGCTGATCGCGTGGAGACTTTCTGGAGGGGCATTTACGAACACCCCAAACCTCTCCAAGCAGACACTCCGGCCTTGGCGCAGTTTGAGTCCGTTTGTAGGAGGACTCCAAACCTGAATGTACTGCGTCACCCGATAAACACGGAAGAAATTCTTGGTGCCTTACGAGGCGCAAAGAATTTCGCAGCTCCTGGCCCGGATGGCATAAACACCTACTGGTTGAAAAAGTTTCCCAGTTGCCACCGGCATTTAGCTAGAGTTTTTAACTCGTGGCTAAATCAGGAGCAGCCAATTCCGGCTTGGTTTGTCGAGGGTCGAACCGTGCTTCTCCCGAAGACCGGAGATTTGTCTGATCCTAAAAACTACAGGCCAATAACATGTCTGAACGCATGTTACAAGCTCTTCACCAGAATCTTGTACATGCGTATCCTTCAAGCTGTAAATCCCGTATTTCTCAGCGTATATGAACAAAGAGGGTCTAAGAAAGGAGTAGCTGGCTGCAGGGATAACCTGTTGATTGACCGCTGTGTCACACAGGACTCCGTGCATTACCTGCGAAACCTTTCTATGGCCTGGATCGACTATCGGAAGGCATTCGACACTACGTCTCATGAACTGATTGTGCGGCTGTTGGAATGTCTTTCGGTAGATGATCAAATAGTGGGATGCATCAAACAACTGATGCCGCTCTGGAAGACTCGGTTCACTATAACATCGGGTGAAACCAGGGTTCGAACAGAGTTGGTATCATTTAAAAGAGGGGTCTTCCAAGGAGACTCCTTGAGTCCCTTGCTCTTTTGCATCTCGCTACTGCCTTTGTCCATAGCGCTGAAAAATACTAAGGGATACAGCTGTGGCAAGCCCAATTACCGGAGGCACAAGGTCACCCACTTATTTTACATGGATGACCTGAAACTCTATGCCTCCGGACAACGCGATTTAGAGCAGTCGCTGAGGGTAGTGCAGGATTACAGTCAAGCTATTGGTATGGAGTTCGGGATAGACAAATGTGCCATGGTTCATCTCAAAAGAGGACGTTGCGGAGATAGTGAAGATGAGGAGCAGCTCGTTGATGGGAGCATCTTGCGACAACTGCATGCCGGAGATACCTATACCTACCTTGGAGTGGCGCAGCGTCACATCCAAGAGGCAGAATTGGTCAAAGAGTGTCTCCGCCGCAAGTATTTGCACCGACTCCGGCAGATCTGGTCGTCAGAACTGTGCGGCAAAAACAAAGTCGCTGCCACAAACATGCTTGCGGTCCCATTGTTGCTATACAGCTTTGGTGCTATCCACTGGAACGTGGAAGAGCTGCGACAAATCGACATAAAGACCCGCAAAAGGATGAATATGGAGGGAAGTCTACATCCTAGATCCTCTGTCCCGCGAATATACCTCCCGCGACACCTGGGAGGGCGTGGACTATTGAGTTTGGAGCATCTGCACAACAGAGTAGTACTGGCCACTGCCTGCTATGTTACGACGAGCACCGATCCCCTGATCCGCTTTGTGCGAGAGCACGAGATTGCGGGTAAAGGAGCCTTCCTTTTTAAAGCAGCAACACGGGCAGCCGAAGAACTTAGTCTCACGCTCGACTTCACGCGGAGGTGTCAGCAGTCCGTTACGGAACTTGCTCCCGCACAATTAAAAACCCGGATTAAAACTGCTGAAGTCCAATTGCTTTTAAGACTTCATAAAGATAAACCAATGCACGGAATCTTCTACAAACATCTAGAAGAGCATGGTTTATCTGAGCAGTTGACCTTCTCCTTCCTAAGGTCTAATGGGTTGAAGTCGGAGACTGAGAGCTCTATAATGGCTTGCCAAGACGGTGTCTTCAACACCTTAGTATACCGTAGCCGGATTATGGGTATGGATGTGCCCGATATCCGCTGTAGAGCCTGCCTGCAGGCGCCAGAGACCCTTACGCACCTCTTGTCGGCGTGTAAGGTGTACGCTGGCACAGCCTACGTCTATCGGCACAACGCGGCTCTACGAGTGCTATACTACCATTTAAGGCACTCATACGGTATAGATGAGACACCGGTGCTGCCATACGCTCCAGGGGACATTGAGTCCGTTGTGGAGAACGAGAGGTGCCGAATTTACTGGAACTACTCATTCTCCACGCTCGAGCTTATACATGCAAATAAGCCCGACATAGTCCTCCTCGACTACCAGCAAAAGACGATGTTCGTTATCGAGTTCTCGGCACCTGCCGAGGGGAACATCGTCTCTAAGGAGGAGGAAAAGCGGACCAAGTATCAGGAGCTCCTCGGACAACTTCGCAGGCTCTGGCCGGACTACACTGTGAGTCTGCTAGTAATGGTCATTGGATCCCTAGGTGGTATGAGGGATACGCTGCTCTCTGCACTGCGCAAAATGCCGGTATGCCGTGCGGCGGCGCACATCTTAGCCGCCAGAATGCAGAAGGCAGTCATCCATGGGTCCCTTCGTCTGCTTAGGACGCACGATACGCGGACCCAGTGATTGCTCACCTCACGGTGTGAGGAGTAGTCGCTGGGGAATGGAACAGCAGCCCGGTGTGTCGGAGCCCGGGTTGCACCTTTTTTGTTTTTGTTTTGTCTATATATATATATATATATATAATTAGTCAAGAAATGGCATTTTCAAATATATATGTCCGAACACGACGTTTAAAGGTTTCGACTGAAAATCTCTTAAATTCTGAGGGCAGCATATTATACAAATCGTATATACAATACGAAAATGACCTTTCGAAAAAGGAAGTGTTATGCTGGGGTGGACTTATCAACTCCTTTCCCCGTATGTTGACATTGTGTAAATCCGACCTGAATACTATTTTATTATAAAGATAAGAGGGTGTTTTTTCTAGGATTATCTTATGGAAAAGCACAAGACAGTGATGTACGCGTCTCTGTGACATACGGAGCCAGCCTATTTCTTTGATTTTATGAGAAATTGATTGCCCTCTCCTTATACCGCACACTAACCTAGCACATGAATTTTGTATACGTTGAATTCTGTTTGAATCAAATTTTGTTAAGCATGGGTGATATAAGACATCGCAATAATTGAAAGCAGATAAAACCAAGGAATCGCAGAGAGTTCTTTTCCAGTGGATATTGAGGTACCTTTTTTGGGAATATATTAATTTTAACTTGGGAAAGGATTGTCTTATTTTATTTGATACATGCCCATGAAATCTCAAATCTTCATCAACTTGAACTCCTAAATTTATCGCACTATCCACTAAAGGTACTGGTACGGCATCTATATTCAATCTAATAGAGTTTGCTTTATCATTTCTAATTTTTTTTCTACCAAATAAAATAGCTTTGGACTTTTGCGGATTCAGTATTTGGTTGTGATGCCTACATGCACATACCTGATGAAAAACGCCGAAAGTTGGATGCGAAAAGCCAAAAGCTAGTTTTTGTTGGTTATGACAAAAATTCGACAAACTACAGACTTTTCAACCCTACTACAAGACAGGTGACAATATTAAGGAATGTGGTATTCAATGAAAAGCCACAGAGTGGTGTAAAACCAAATAAAGTGAACATAGAACTTGATAGTGATGATGTCACAGACTTTGGAGTAGAAGAAGTAGTGCAGATTGGAAACTACGAGCAAGAAGCGGAAGAACACTATGAGTCTGCAGAAGAAAATGAGGTTCCAGACCTAAGACCGCAGAGAAATATTCGTATGCCTGCCAGATATGAAGAGTTTCAGTTAAATTTCATAGAAATAGACATTCCGGAGACTTATGATGATGCAATGAATAGCACTGAAAGAGAAAAGTGGAAAGAAGCTATTAATGAAGAGTTTGATTCTTTGTTAAGAAATGAAACTTGGAAGATGGTAAAAATGCCAGAAGATAAGAAGCCTGTTAAGTCAAGATGGATTTTTAGAGTTAAAAGAAAACCAGATGGAAGTATTAGTAGATACAAGGCTAGATTGTGTGCAAAAGGATATGCTCAGAGACAAGGGATAGATTATACCGAAATTTTTGCACCAACAACAAGATTTGACTCAATAAGAGTATTATTAGCTATAGCAAACATGCGAGGATATGAATTCAAACAGTCTGACATAAAAACTGCATTTTTGTATGGCGAGCTTGAAGAGGACATATATATGAAACCACCAGTTGGACTAGACTGCGAAGAAGGTTTTGTGTGCAAACTAGAAAAGTCATTGTATGGCCTGAAGCAAAGTCCAAGATGTTGGAACAAGAAATTTAGCACTTTTCTACAAAACTTTGGTTTTCAACCTTCAACAGCTGACAAGTGTGTCTATACTGGATATGTAAAAGATGTAAAATTATTACTGGTGATCTATGTTGATGATGGTCTTATATTTTTATCTCAAGTGACAACAGCAATAGATACAGTTTTAGAAGAATTAAAAAGTCGTTTCGAGATTAAGATTACTGAAAATGCTAATTACTTTGTTGGAATTGAAATAAAGAGAGATCCTGAGCAAGGCAAAATATATTTGAAGCGGTCAAGTTACATTAAGAGTATCATTCGACGCTTTGGGATGGAAGATGACAGCATGGTATCAACGCCAGAGGACCAACATACAAATTTGTCCCTAACAGAAGATTCGAAGGAAGTTGGTGAGCAAATTCCTTACAGACAAGCAGTTGGTTCGTTAATGTTCCTAGCTACAGTTACTCGTCCTGACATTTCACATGCGGTGGGAGTAGCAAGTAGATACTTAAATAATCCCAAAATCGTTCACTGGAACGCGGTGAAAAGAATAATAAAATATCTTATCGGAACCCAAGAATATGGTATAGAATTCGACAAAAATAAAGAAAGTAACTTATGTGGTTACACCGATTCTGACTATGCAAGTGACACAGAGACAAGGCGATCTACTAGTGGCTATGTGTTTAAATTATGCAACGGGCCAGTAACATAGGCAAGCAGAAGACAGCCTACAGTAACTCTGTCCATGACTGAAGCAGAATATGTAGCAGCTTCACAAGCTACCAAAAAAGCTATTTGGTTGCAGAAATTGTTGTTCGACATCGACGAAGAAGTTACAAAACCAACAGTTTTGAACATTGACAACCAGAGTTCGATTAAGCTGATAAGAAATCCAGAGTTCCACAATCGAACGAAGCACATCGATGTTCAATATCACTTTGTTAGAGAGAAGTTTGAAGCTGGTGATATTGTTCTCGCTTGTGTGAATACTAAGGAGCAGCAGGCAGATATATTTATGAAGGCATTACCAAGAAAAACATTCCAAGATCTTTGTAAGAAGCTTAGTGTTGTTGAGATTATTTAAACATGACAAAAGGTGGGAGTGTTAATATTAAGATGTTTTGTAATGTTTACGTATTTTTGTCTGGTCTACTGTAACAATTTGATATGTTCCCCTGTATGTGCTTTTTAGGTCATATGCGATTTTTATAGTTGACAAGTAGTTGACAGTGAGTTGTCAGATGAACATTTTTCACGTTATGTTATATACAAGTTTTTCCTAAGTTTTTTACGTTTTCAATTACAACGACTATTTCGAAAACCCGCTATTGTTTATTATAAACTCTGCTCACAACAGGGTACATGTTATAATCAATGGTAGTGGTACCATTCTTTAAGTACCTGTAGCTCTTGAATAAATAACTTTAGACCCCAAGTGTGCTAGTTTGTTGGAGTTGTTTTATCGGGAGGAACACAAAATGTCACAAATATACAAGGTGTCCCATTCAAATTTATTAATCGGACGCCACGTGACCAAAAACAAATACCTCATTGGGTGACACAATAATAATAAAAGATACTATATTTTCTCTAATTTACACCCCCAAAATTATAATTCACTGCTACCGTCCAGTTCCGATATATTGCTTGTCTTAACCGTCGTGGGACATCCTGTATTATTGGATAAGCAAATTCTTCTATGAGATCTATCTAAATATAGTGTGGAATCTAAATTTAACCGTTAATAACCCTAAACCCTTTGTTAAAGTTCCTTTCGATAACTTGCATATATATTGTTCCATGGTAGTTCCTAAATTTCAGTAAACTGTTTATTTGTCATCTTACAGGTTTGATAAATTGAAAATAATTGAATTTATGCACATAATTTCCCACATAAAAATCATAGAAGACTTGAAATATCGTATAATATTAAGGCTTATTTAAAGAAAACCCAAAAAAGGCGAAAACCCTTGTTTAAAAATGTTTTTGCTATATCTTCCATATTCTACCGTATCTGAAACCCTGTGTATGACTACTAAATTATGTTTTTCGAGTCACACATATAAGACCCCATACAGAAACAGGATAACCCTAAAATTAGTACAGAGAGCATCAGATCTTA
>CATOUR010000249.1:0-130000 GCA_951848785.1 Callosobruchus maculatus
ACAACCGAATTGAGCAGAAAACAGCTAAGAACAACAGAGAGCAGGCAGATAACAACTGTAAACGGTAGAAAACGGCCAAATACAACCGAATAGAGTCAAAACCAGCTAAAAACGACAGAAATTAAGCAGATAACAGCGGGAAACAATAGAAAACGAATAAACACAGCCGAATACAACAGAAAGGAGCAGAAAACAGCTCTCAAAACAACAGAAAGCAAGCAGATAACGGCTGTAAACGGTAGAAAACGACCGAGTACGACCAAATAAAACAGAAAACAGAGCATAACAACAGAAAGCAGGCAGATAACAGCGCTAAACAATAGAACACGACTAGATTTAGCCGAATACAACAAGAAAAAAACAGAAAACAGCTAAAAACAACAGAAATCAAGCAGACAACAACTGTAAACTGTAGAAAACGACCAAATACAACCCAATAGAGCCAAAACTAACTCAAAACGACAGAAAGCAAGCAGATAACAGCGCGAAACAATAGAAAACGACTAAACAGAGCCGAATACAACCGAAATGAGCAGAAAACAGATAAAAACAACAGAAAGTAGGCAGATAACAACTGTAAACGGTAGAAAACGACCAAATACAACCGAATAGAGTCAAAGCCAGCTAAACACGACAGAAAGCAAGCAGGTAACACTGGGAAACAATATAAAATGACCAAACACAGCCGAATACAACAGAAAAAAGCAGAAAACAGCTAAAAACAAGAGAAAGCGATCAGATAACAACTGCAAAATATAGGAAACGTCCAAATAGAACCGAATAGAACAGAAAACAGCGCATAACAGCAGAAAGCAGGCAGACAACAGCTCTAAACAACAGAAAACGACTAAACACAGCGGAATACAACCGAAAATAAAATAAAACAGCTCTCAAGACAACACAAAGCAAGCAGATAACGGCTGTAAACGGTAGAAAACGACCGAGTACGACCAAATAGAACAGAAAACAGAGCATAACAACAGAAAGCAGGCAGATAACAGCGCTAAACAATAGAAAACGACTAAATTCAGCCGAATAGAACAAGAGAAGAACAGAAAACAGCTAAAAACAACAGAAATCAAGCAGATAACACCTGTAAATGGTACAAAACGACCAAATACAACCGAATAGAGTCAAAACTAACTCAAAACGACACAAAGCAAGCAGATAACAGCGGGAAACAATAGAAAACAACTAAACACAGCCGAATACAACCGAATTGAGCAGAAAACAGCTAAAAGCAACAGAGAGCAGGCAGATAACAACTGTAAACGGTAGAAAACGACCAAATACAACCGAATAGAGTCAAAACCAGCTAAAAACGACAGAAAGTAAGCAGATAACAGCGGGAAACAATAGAAAACGAATAAACACAGCCGAATACAACAGAAAGGAGCAGAAAACAGCTCTCAAAACAACAGAAAGCAGGCAGATAACGGCTGTAAACGGTAGAAAACGACCGAGTACGACCAAATAGAACAGAAAACAGAGCATAACAACAGAAAGCAGGCAAATAACAGCGCGAAACAATAGAAAACGACGAAACACAGCCGAATACAACCGAAATGAGCAGAAAACAGCTAAAAACAACAGAAAGGTAGAACGGTAGAAAACAACCAAATACGGCCGAATAGAGTCAAAACTAACACAAAATGACAGAAAGCAAGCAGATAACGGCTGTAAGCGGTAGAAAACGACCGAATACAAACGAATAGACTCAAAACTAGCTAAAAACGACAGAAAGTAAGCAGATAACAGCGGGAAACAATAGAAAACGAATAAACACAGCAGAATACAACAGAAAAGAGCAGAAAACAGCTAAAAATAAGAGAAAGCGAGCAGATAACAACAGCAAAAGATAGGAGACGTCCAAATACAACCGAATAGAACAGAAAACACGGCCGAATACAACAGAAAAGAGCAGAAAAGCGAGCAGATAACAACTGCAAAGGATAGGAAACGTCAAAATACAACCGAATAGAACAAAAAACAGCGCATAACAGCAGAAAGCAAGCAGATAACGGCTGTAAACGGTAGAAAACGAGCGAATACAACGAAATAGAGCAGAAAACAGAGCATAACAACAGAAAGCAGGCAGATAACAGCGCTAAATAATAGAAAACGACTAAACTCAGCCGAATACAACAAGAAAAGAACAGAAAACAGCTAAAAACAACAAAAAGCAGGCAGATAACAACTGTAAACGGTAGAAAATGACCAAATACAGCCGAATAGAGTCAAAACCAGCTAAAAACGACAGAAAGCAAGCAGATAACAGCGCCAAACAACAGAAAACGACTAAGCACAGCGGAATACAACCGAAAATAACAGAAAACAGCTCTTAAAACAACAGAAAGCAAGCAGATAACGGCTGTAAACGGTAGAAAACGATCGAATACAACCAAATAGAACAGAAAACAGAGCATAACAACAGAAAGCAGGCAGATAACAGCGCTAAACAATAGAAAACGACTAAATTCAGCCGAATACAACAAGAAAAGGACAGAAAACAGCTAAAAACAACAGAAATCAAGCAGATAATAACTGTAAACGATACAAAACGACCAAATACAACCGAATAGAGTCAAAACTAACTCAAAACGACACAAAGCAAGCAGATAAAAGCGGGAAATAATAGAAAACGGCTAAACACAGCCGAATACAACCGAATTGAGCAGAAAACAGCTAAAAACAACAGAGAGCAGGCAGATAACAGCGCCAAACAACAGAAAACGACTAAACACAGCCGAGTACAACCGAAAATAACAGAAAACAGCTCTTAAAACAACAGACAGCAAGCAGATAACGGCTGTAAACGGTAGAAAACGACCGAATACAACCAAATAGAACAGAAAACAGAGCATAACAACAGAAAGCAGGCAGATCGCAGCGCTAGACAATAGAAAGCGACTAAATTCAGCCGAATACAACAAGAAAAGAACAGAAAACAGCTAAAAACGACAGAAATCAAGCAGATAACATCTGTAAGCGGTACAAAACGACCAAATACAACCGAATAGAGTCGAAACTAACTCAAAACGACACAAAGCAAGCAGATAACAGCGGGAAACAACAGAAAACGACTAAACACAGCCGAATACAACCGAATTGAGCAGAAAACAGCTAAAAACAACAGAGAGCAGGCAGATTACAACTGTAAACGGTAGAAAACGACCAAATACAACCGAATAGAGTCAAAACCAGCTAAAAACGACAGAAAGTAAGCAGATAACAGCGGGAAACAATAGAAAACGAATAAGCACAGCCGAATACAACAGAAAGGAGCAGAAAACAGCTCTCAAAACAACAGAAAGCAAGCAGATAACGGCTGTAAACGGTAGAAAACGACCGAGTACGACCAAATAGAACAGAAAATAGAGCATAACAACAGAAAGCAGGCAGATAACAGCGCTAAACGATAGAAAACGACTAGATTTAGCCGAATACAACAAGAAAAAAACAGAAAACAGCTAAAAACAACAGAAATCAAGCAGATAACAACTGTAAACGGTAGAAAACGACCAAATACAACCCAATAGAGCCAAAACTAACTCAAAACGACAGAAAGCAAGCAGATAACAGCGCGAAACAATAGAAAACGACTAAACACAGCCGAATACAACCGAAATGAGCAGAAAACAGCTAAAAACAACAGAAAGTAGGCAGATAACAACTGTAAACGGTAGAAAACGACCAAATACAACCGAATGGAGTCCAAGCCAGCTAAAGACGACAGAAAGCAAGCAGGTAACACTGTAAGATAATGTAACATAATGTAATATAACGTAATATAATGTAACATAATGTAATATAATGTAACATAATGTAATACAATGTAATATAATGTAACATAATGTAACATAATGTAATATAATGTAATATAATGTAACATAATGTAATATAATGTAATATAATGTAACATAATGTAATATAATGTAACATAATGTAACATAATGTAATATAATATAACATAATGTAATATAATGTAACATAATGTAGTCTAATGTAATGTAATGTAATATGATGTAATGTAATGTAATATAATGTAATAGAATGTAATATAATGTAATAGAATGTAATATAATGTAATCCCCCCGTAGGAGATGTAAGACCTTGTCGTCGGTCGGGGGGCTTCCGGATGGGGTGACTTCGGGGAAAACTATTGCAAAACCCTGAAGTCACCTCAGATGGATCTAAGAAACATCTCACCCTCAGGGGGGTATAGACAATCAGCACATGTTATGACATGTGCTCATTGCTATATACGGGGGTGGCGATCCCGGGGCCCCAGCAGGATGCCTCGCCTTAAGAGGAGCCCCACAGAGTTGAGGCTTGGCTGTGGGGTATACGGAAAGTCTCCGTGGTGTTTGTGCCGTGCCACGCGACCCGTGTCGTCGGATGAAGGGATCCTGGTGGTTGAGTGGGCGGTGCGCCTGCTGTTGTGCATGCCGCTCCACAACACACCACTTTGGCCTGGATTTCGGCTAGACGGGCGGTCGGGAACTAGCCCACTCCCGATTAATCGGCTGCGCCATCCCATCAGAGGGTTGGCTGGGCGAGTTTTCGTACTGTTATGAGGGCAGACAGAGGTAGACTTCCTGCCTCTGGCCATGCTTGAATACAGTGCGATTGCTATATCTTCCTGGTAGCCCTGGTGTCCATGTCCCGAAGTCACTTCGCAGGCATGGCTCCCCCAATGGGGGCTCCATGGCGGGTGGGGAGCTAGGAAGATGAACATATAGCCTCGTCATATGGACAGCTTAAATCCAGAAACAGGTGCACCCATCACCTCAACATTGGGTAGTGCCGGAGTGGTACTTCAAAACACTCCAACTGCATCAAGCAGCGAGAAGGCGGAAATACCACCCCGGTTCCTGCTTGTTAAAAAAAAAGAAGGTGATTTCAAAAACGTGAGTCCCTTCTTAATATCGAGAACAATGTACGGATTAATAGGAGATGTGAATAAAATTAGTAAGACAAACGACGGAATCCTTGTGGAAGCTTCTGCATCTAAACAAGCACATAGACTAATGCAAATATCACACTTTGCCCAATTTCCTGTCCAAGTGGTTGCTCATCCTACCTTAAATATAAGCAAAGGAGTCATAACGTGTCCAGATTTACTAAATTGTACCATAGAAGAGATCTGCAGTGAACTTAGTAGTATTGGAGTTACCGAAGTACGCAGAATAAAATCCAAACGTAACGGAATTCTTGTAGACACTGCGAACCACATTTTGACTTTTAATAAGCCTACACCCCCTAAAGAAATACAAGCTGCGATGTATAACCTCAAGGTGAGACCTTACATTCCGTCTCCCTTGAGGTGCTTCAATTGTCAAAAATTCGGCCACACAACTACCAGATGTAGTTTCCAGAAAATATGTGTATGTGGAAAGCAGCCGCATGAGGGCACTCCATGTGATAGTCCAGTTATCTGCCCCAATTGCCAAGGAAACCATCCAGCTCAATCCAAACAATGCATAGAGTATAAAGAAGAGTTTGCGATTCAACAGCTAAAAGTGGTGAAAAAAATATCATACTTTGAGGCCAAAAACAGAGTAGCCGTACAGACTCCCACTCCGAATGTATCTTACTCTGCTGCCGCTCGGTCTACGACCCTTATAGATCAAATCCTTCCCGCCTTGAAAACTATTATTCAAGAATCAATAGATAAAGAAGTTCAACATCTTCGTTTCCCCATCCCTCAATTTACTACGGCACAGAGACCCAGAACATCATCACTGTCACTCCCGTCATTTCCCAAGCCTACGGATAAACTCAGCTCTGAAAAGCGTAAAAGGGAAAATACTGCTACTCCCGGCCCTTCTGAAGAAGAAGCAGCCTCTAGTGATGACAGTGTCACTAAATCAACAAAGAAAAAAGGCTGGCCTAAAGGCAAGCCTCGAAAGTGATATTTCTGTGATATTTTTAATGAAAACGTTATTTATTTATTTTTATTTATTTGCCTGTTTAAGTGTTTGTTGATTAATTCATAATTTATTTATATATTTTCTTAACCTTCTCGTTCACGTATACGTTACCCTTTAGTAGTAGTTTGAAATCACTGTGATATTCTTGCATATAAATCGTAACTTAATCCCTTCCCTAAATGACTGAATCCATTATACATTGGAACTGTAATGGTGTAGTCATACACTATAGTAATCTAAAACTACTACTCCAAAAATTTGACCCCATGATACTATGCCTGCAGGAAACGCATTTACGTCCAAATCACATTTACTCTTTGAGAGGGTATTCTATTTCCAGAAAACATGTATTAGGAGGTGAACGTGCGAATGGTGGCGTAGCAATACTAATAAGAAATGGAGTCCGCTTTGAACCACTAAATATAACTACGGAACTGCAAGTCGTCGCTATTACTATTTCTTTTCCTATAAAAATAACTGTGTGCACAATATATCTACCGAACGCAGAATGGAACTATAACGACATGCTTTCAGTTGTGAACCAACTACCCAGGCCATACATCCTAGTGGGAGACTTCAACGCACATAACCCACTGTGGGGGTCAGCCCACTTAGATCCTCGCGGAAGAACCCTAGGAGAACTATTGGACAATCTAGACATGTCCTTGCTAAATACTGGAACTCCTACGCATCTTACAGCTCGTTCAAGCTCTTTCTCCGCAATAGATTTAGCATTCTGTTCTGCTAGTATTGTAACACGCCTGCAATGGAACGCATTAGACGATTTATACGGTAGCGATCACTTCCCGTGCCTAGTAAATCTAGACGTCCCTAGAACATCTGCCCCTGCTCCACAACGGTGGATGGTGTCGAGAGCAAACTGGACTGAATTCCAAGAAAAACTCTCATCACTTAACAGCACACATGTAGACAATATGAAACTAGAATGTCTAACCGAAGCCATAATAGAAGCAGCTACTAGCAGCATACCCTTAAGTAACAACAACTCAGCTAGTCGAAGAGTTCCCTGGTGGACTCCAGAGATATCCCAAAAGATTAGAGCTCAAAAACATGCATTCAACATCTTCAAGAGGCACCCTACGACAACTAATCTTGTTGCCTTCAAACGGGCACGAGCAACTGCGCGTCGAGCCATGCTCGAAGGTAAGCGTAAATCTTGGAGGGACTATGTTGCGTTCATCAATCCAAGGTCACCAGCGCGAGAAACATGGAAAAAACTAAAAGCCATCAGGGGCAAAAGGACCTTTAAGCCAATAACCCATATCAAAATGGATGATGGCTCAATTACAACCAATCCTGAAGCCATAGCCAATCGTCTCGCCGACCACTTTGAGCGTACTAGTAGCTCCTTAAACTACGACAATTTCTTTAGAGCATACAAAAACTCCAAGGAAACTGTCATTAATTTTGACACGGACATTGAAGAGCCCTATAATTCTCTATTTTAACTCAGAGATCTCGAAGCAGCCCTAAGTACCCAAAAGAGAAATACAACAGCTGGACCAGACAGGATCACATATGAAATGATATCTCACTTACCAGATAATATTAAAATTGCTCTACTTTCTATATATAACAGCATATGGATACGTGGAGAATATCCAAGTAGCTGGAAAGAAGCTATTGTGGTTCCAGTCATTAAGGAATCTAAAGATCCCCAAGAACCAGAAAACTATAGACCAATAAGTGTCACATGTTGTTTGGGCAAGGTCCTAGAGAAAATGGTCAATGAGCGACTGTCCTGGTTGCTGGAAAAGAAAAACTTGAATGTAGAATATCAAGCAGGTTACATAAAAAGTATGTCTACACAAGACCAATTAGTATATGTAGAAAACTTAATACAAAACTCTTTTAAAGACAGGCAGCACACAATTGCTGTATTTTTTGACATTGAGAAGGCCTACGATATGACCTGGAGACACGGCATTCTACACCAGTTACACAAATGGGGCATTAAAGGGAATCTCCCAAAACTTATATCCTCATTTCTACTGCGTGACAGATACTTCCGCGTTAGAATAGGACGCACTTTATCCACACCCCGACTTTTAGAAAACGGAGTCCCCCAGGGTTCCACTTTGAGCTGTACTCTGTTTGCTATAGCAATAAACAGCATCGCCGAATCAATCGGCCCTAATGTGGAGAAGTGCTTATATGTCGACGACCTATGTATTTTAAGCTCAGGAAATACAGTGAGAGAGATAACTCGCCAAATTCAGCCAGCCATAAACCAAATTTATAAAAATGCTCAAGAAAAAGGTTTCATTATGTCAAAAACCAAAACAAAGTGTGTCCATTTCTGCAGATTAAGGAGACCGCATCACGATCCTGTCCTGTATCTACAAGGGGAACCAATTCCCTGTGTGCCGACGGTCAAATTTCTAGGTTTAACGATGGATTCAAAACTCAACTGGAGAACGCACCTTCTTAATCTTGTGGATAAATGTAAACAGACGCTAAATCTGATTAAGTGCTTATGCTCTACACGCTGGGGTGCTGATGCTGATACTCTTATCACTATATATAAGAGCCTTGTATTATCTCGTATAAACTATGGCAGCATTGCTTATTCTTCAGCAAGAGCCTCTGCCCTAAAACTGCTTGACCCCGTTCAGCATCTAGTCCTCCGCCTTTGCCTTGGTGCTTTCCGCACCACCCCAGTGGTGAGTTTATGTTGCGAGTCTGGAGCTGAATCGCTTGACATCCGAAGAAATAGATTAATATTATCCTATGTATCAAAAGTGATGGCTCTGCCTCTACATCGCAATCATGCTGTTGTTTCCAAAATTAGGGCTGAATACGCACATAGACCTACAATCACTAGACCACTATCCGTTCGAGCACAAGAGATTGCCCAACAATGAGACTTACCACCATGTCTAGTATATCCTTTTATTCATAAAGATTATCCACCCTGGAAATTACCTACGGCAAACATTCGATTAGACCTCATACTCTTCCACAAGAACAACAGTCCTCCTCAGCAAATAGTGTCACGTTTTTACAGTCTAGTTGAAAGTTTTCCTAATGCCAAAACTTACACAGATGGAACCAAAACCGAAACGGGCGTAGGATGTGCACTGTTTGATGAAGATCGCAGTTACTCGTGGACGTTATCACAACTTGCATCTGTCTACACTGCTGAACAGTATGCAATCTGGCAAGCCTTAAGGTATAGTGAAATGATGACTACATCGGATACTGTGCTAATTGCAAGCGACTCGAAATCAGCCTTAACAGGACTCCTTGATAGATACACAATGGACCCGTTAACCCAAATGTGCCTTCAAACCCTCAAATTTCTCAGTGACTCAGGAAAAAACATTATATTTGTCTGGATACCTAGTCATGTTGGCATCCCCGGCAACGAAGCCGCTGATGCCGCTGCCAAGCAAGCTACAAATTCGCAAATAATTGATGTTCCCCAAATAAAAGTCTCGGATAGAAAATGTACAATAGCAAAATACACTCGCGACAGTTGGCAAAACCGTTGGCGTCATGCTAATACGCATCTTAGAACAATCAAACCTTGTATTAGCCCTTGGTCTCCTAGTCTAAGATTAACTAGGAAGGAAAGAGTATGCCTCCATAGATTACGCTTAGGCCACACTGCTTTGACCCATTCATACCTCTTGCTAGGCTTACAGCCCCCAACATGTGACCTATGTCTAGAGCCATTGACGGTTAAACATCTTATAATCGATTGTCTATTCTACGCCCAAGATCGAGAACTTTTTAATATCTCTGGGAATTTAAGAGATTGCCTAACTAATCCTGCTAAGGTTAAGCAACTACTAGCTTTCCTTAGGTACACTGGTCACTATTGGAAAATTTAAATACTATTCCACAATCCACACTTGATTGTGACATCCAGTTTTCCGACAAGTTTTTTATTTTATTTATATGTGTAGGTATACATAATTATGTGTGTGTGTGTGTTTGTCTTGCATTACTTGTGGGGATCTCCACATGATATTTACCAGGACTGTGGGGACAGTGCATACTGTGGGGACATACACTCTGTCCCATAGGTAAGTTCTCAGACGAAAGCTGATAAATACCACACCTTTTGAGATACTGTTGTATATTTTTCATATTGAGCCTATTTCGCGCCTATTTATCCGCCATTGCAATTTGGCGCCAGAATTACGTTCATGCGAGGAAATACATGAGGTAATTTGATGTCCCCTCAAATGAGGTAAATATCTTGTGTGCAATTAATTACACAATTGTATTACTTGTGGGATCATCTAATAATCCAGTGAGGTGGCGCCCCCTGTGGTGGCTTTTTGAACCAAACCGGGGTCTTTGACCTTACTGAGAATATCTGTCTCGCTTGCCGCTTGCGGGGTCGGAGCTGCGATTTGATCGTGCCTCGGGAGCTCGGGACCGTATTTTATACAATGACTAGGTATTCTACGATGCAGACCTTTGGAGACTTTCTGACTTTTGAATATTGGGACTTGATATATTGTCATTGGCGATATAAATTTAAGGACTATGATATATGATAGCTTTGAAGCATTTTTCTTAAATACGATCCCTGCTGGAATCTTCCAAAATTTGGGTGGTCGGAGGGTGGCCGGTTATAAAACTCAGGAAATCGTTGTATTTATAATAGGCCATCCATTGACCTATGAAAGAAAGACCTAGCGGCATGACACTTTCTCTTCGGTCGGGCGGGCGATGATTTGGTTGCAAGGGGATGTCAGACTATAGCTTCATACTATGGGAAAATAATAAGCTGGTATCACTGTAATGTGTGGAAAGTACTCAGTCAACTTGTCTTCATTTTTGTATCTATTTTTGTTACGAATATATTACCTCTCCAACAAATCCTTATTTTAATTATCTTATGCTTATGACTTTTCGAAAAAATAGATTTCCGTATAAAACCGAAGGTACTACAATATTTTGAATAAAATAAAGATTTAATTTGTGTAGGAAAAGAATTAGGTGTGAGTTTTAAGGTTTCGTTTGAAATTTTTTTGTTACGAGAATATCACGTGTCAAGGAAATTCTGGGATACCCGGTATACTTATATGATTTTGTCTATTTGGTGTTTAAAGATTTATTTGTCGTCTAATCTATTTATATTGTTTATTTGTTTAATTAGGAAAATTACTATTCTGGTAATCTTTTTAGTTTAAATTAGTAGTAGCAAGTTATTGTTTAGATACTTCGTTGTGTTCTTACTTAATTTATTTTGGTCATTTGTTTATCGATTCGACTACTACCTTATTAAATGTTTGTAACTCTGTCGCTTAGAATGGTATTTAATTTTTTTAAAACTCCTACACTAATTCACATGAAAACATATTATGTACATACATAAAAATAGCTCAACCAAATGCAGGCGCAAAATTTGGAAAAGTTCTATTCGGTCGTTTAATTTTTGTAAGTCTATTTTACTTATTAAGTGGAACATAAATAACAGACAGGTCAAAGGTATTTAAAGAAAAAAGTGCTATGTGGAGACTATTTATTTTTTTAAAGACCTAATAATATTTTGTTAAATGATTTTTAACATAATATTTGAGGTCCTTCAATGACCTTCTTGATAATGTAGGATGAGCAAGCAAGCATTCGTCACACCTCTTTTCATTGGGCACCTTTTTTTCTTCTATTTCGCATCGGAAGAACGAAACTACTGCCTGCGATTCCTTCGCTGATCAGGATCTTTTCGTAACTATCCTTTTCTTGCGGATACTTGTTATGGTTGGATCTAAAAGAATTTTTAAATTTTTTTTAGTAAAAGAGGTATTTTTGTTCTACTGTTTTACTCGATGAACAAGTTCTATGGGGAAAATCATGCTCAGCTATATTATTTCTAACAACTTTGTTCACGACAGACTTCAGTTTAACGTTGTCTTTGCTTAAACAGACTCGTTTGTGGAACAGAGCAGTTCGATCAAAGCGCAGTCTATGGGGTTCTTAGAGAGCAGAATTGTAACTTACATATTTGGAATAATGGAATTTTTGAAAAAATATATGACACCGGTCATCGGTGTCGGAGCCTTTCGGGGTATAAAATACAATATTTTTTATCGACAAATCACCCCCATAAGTAGTTTTTCTCCCAGCACAATTAAATGGCAGCCATTTTTTTTAATCGAGCATGAGTGTTGTACTAATTTAGCCACAGTTACCCATTTAGAGGTCCTAGAAACACAAAATAAGTCTCATTCGATATCGAAACATGTAGACCATAAACTAGTGGTAAACATTTTTAAAATTTTATTTCGTAAAAGGGCAAAACAAATTGTTAAAGGAAAATAATTATGTCATTTTTTGAGTTTTTTACAATTCTAGCTATTTCGAGAAATCTGAGCTGTTAACCTACATTTTTTTATTTCTAAGCGATAGTAAATTCTGTTCCCTAAAAAAGATAGTTGTCCACCTTAGCCCTAAGTAAATTAGTTTAGAATCTATGATGGTTTGCCTAATCCGGGAGTTGAGCAGGCAATAAGACAAAATGCCTGGCAGTCACGACTTTTGTTTTGAGAAAAAACGAAACAAATGTGACAACCATTGTTCGAAATGTCCTCGTTGGTGTTGCAGACAGGATGTTGCTCTTACTAACACATGTTGCGTAGGGCGACTGATCATCGCTTTGTCATTCCGTATTTCATTTCCGACTTGAATAATTTTGCAAATAAGCTCCTCACGTGTATCCAGTGGGGTCAAGTCCGGTGAACGCGGTGGCCAAGCGACTGTTCCACCGCATCCAATCCACAGCGAATATCGTGCATTTAAATGGCTCCATACATTTGTAGCGAATTCTCGATAAATGTGTGGGCAAGAATGATTGATGATATATTGATTGGCCGACTCATATCGCCAGCAACGATAAATGGCCCTAGATTTCTAGAGTTCTTGGAAACCATCTTCCTGGACGCCATTATGCAAATACCACTGACCTTATAGGTCAAGGATGAGTCTCCAATTGGACGTAGCTCCGACACACTTTGCTGCAAATGTACGAAGTCATTTAAATGAACGATGTTCGCCGTGGATATGTTTCAGTGACACCCTGTATAACACGAAAATATTTTTAAGATGCAGCGTTAATGGGTCCCTATCCATCAAAAATTATAATCTTTTTTTTTCATCAGATACTTTAGCCACAATGCCTCCTGTTAAATAACGTGAATAACCCGGTATAATAAACATGGCAATGTTTCCATTAAAATAAGATAGACAGAGTTTTATTTTAAATTCGTATAATTCGAAACCAGAATAATTATCGAGGTGCGTCCAAACACGGCTTAATCAGAACTATTTTAAGTATAACATACCATAATTTCATGTAAATTGGATAGTTTCATGAAATAATATGAAAATACGAAATGAGAAACTCGCAGAAATACATTTTTAACCCCCAAAAACCCCCACCCCAACATAACAGGTTTTTGGAGGACTGTTTAATATTTGTTTGTCCTTTCAATTGTCACAGTTTATGGTCGAGTATTCATTTGTGCAGCTTGTTTATCATAAATCCTTTATACTTAAGGATCTAATTGAAATATAGTATACATTTATCATTCACTTTACACAGAAAATTACAAAGCAAAATACTTACGCTTCAAGTGGTGCACCGCCAGAACTGACCCAGCTTTTACAAGACGCTCTTTTAATTCTGCTTCCATTGTTCACCTCCACAGTTCATGAAATCCAAACTCATACTGAGGAGTGAGGACTGAGAATCAATTCGCTTAAGCTGATAGTAAGTATGCGAACAAGCACATATCCCCGACTATCCTAGTGGTGACATAAACCGACAGGCAGTATACAAAGAGGAAAGAGCAAATCAGCGCCCAGGACAAATACTTTAGTTATTACTAAACCAAGTGTGCATGCTTTTTCCCGCCTTTCAACCGCACTATTACATGTGGGGACATATATATTCGAAACACTCTGTTTGTAATCTATTGGTCGTGGGGACAGTGTAACATATCCCATAAAAACGCATTATTATAAATGGAAATATACATCAAGAGAGACATAGCTGATAGCTTATTAGTAATGGGCACAGTGCGAAAAATCATGAAATGTATTAGTTATGGGGACAGTGCGAAAATTCATGAGATGAATCAGTTATGGGGACAGTGTGAAAAATCATGAGATGAATTAGCTATGGGTACACCTTTACACAGTATTGTTATGCATAACTTGTGGGGACATTATAAAAATTTAACGGATCATAGCTTTGTAACGAAGGAGTGTAACGAAAATCTAAAAATAGCTTTCAAAAGCGCGCGAAATACTTTTTATCCAGGTATGGGTATCTTCAAGGTCCCCACAGTAGCAGTGAATCTCATGCGTCCTCACAACTAATGCAATACCGGTATGTGTGATGGTGTGTGTGTGTGTATCTAAGATGAAGGGAGATAAGTCCAAAAATAGGTAAGGTCGAAAGGTCCAAATGTCACCATAAAAATGAATTTCGCATTTCCAAGCTTCTGGCCCTCTTCCAAGAGTTTCTCTAACTGTTCTTAGTATGTAAGTTACTTTAGCTAACTCATTAATTAAATTATCAGGAGGAACCAAAAGATGACTAAACATGGAAAGGTCTACAAGTAAGTGAGTGCACGAGAAGTAGGAGCATATGAACTTAAATTCTAGTTATTCTATACCGGGGGATGTTCGCGCGCAAGGCAGTGCCTTCTGTGAATGACCTTCATTTATTCATGTAACTTTTAAAATGAATAAATAAATAAAATTTATAAAATTCAATTTTTGATCAATAGTTGGACCTAAGAACTTCATGCTGTATGTTTGATGTAATTGTTCGTTGTCTAAGTAAATCACGTCAAGTAAGCATTTGAAAGTCATGAATTTGGTTTTCGAGATCTTAAAAGATACAAAATTGCTGTCACACCATCTTTTGATTACAATCATATCATTTTCAATTTTTTTCTTTCAGACATGTATGTCATTATCATGCCAGAGTATTGTAGTGTCATCTGCTCTCCTACGCCGCTGACATCGAAGATAGTTTGTGTTTTCGGTCGCTCCTGTGAATATCACCTTTTTCGGGTAAATAAGTGCAATTAAAATATTGCAAACGTTCTAAAGTAGTACGTGAATAGTTAGCAAATACTGGAAAGGTCTTTGTTCTGGAATTCCAGCAGTACTTGTGGTGCAATTTGCTGAGTTTGATCTGTTGCATTGTTATATTGTTTACTTTAATTCGCCGGATTCCAGGCAGTGGTGTATCAACATGCCATCGAACTTAATTTGTGTTTGTTGTACAAAGTCGTACAAAGCAGTGCAGATGATCCAATGTGCTGTTTGTATGAAGTACTTCAGGCACCAGTGTGTTAATTTGTCAACTGAAGAACTGGGCATTTTGAACGATCCAAATAAAGGATACACTTGGTCATGTACGGCTTGCAGGAAGATTGGAGGTCAAATAAATGATTTAAAGGCGTTGATATTATCTCTCCAGGAAGATATTAGAGACATGAAGAATGAAAACGCTCGCTTGAGAACTCAGTCAACTGATTTCGACATAGAAGATGCTATCGAAGAAATCAACGAGCGCAACTCTCGCAAGCGCAATATTATTATATTTGGTTTGCCTGAGACCAATCAGAGGGATCCTCCTGAAGTCCGTCAGAACAAAGATAAATCGGAAGTGATCAATATTTTGAAAGTTGTGGACCCAGAATTTGTGAGTGACCCATTAATACCCATCAGACTTGGTCGATTCAGTGATAGCAAGAACAGACCAATCAAACTCATCCTTAAGGAGGAACATCAGGTGCTGAATTTGATCAGAAAATCAAAGAATTTGAAAAATAGTCGCTTCAAAAAGATATCACTGTCTTTCGATAAGACGCGGATGCAGATCGAGCGGTTCAAAAAATTACAAGCTGAGCTTCAGGCGATGAACGAGACGAGCTCCGTTAAATACAGGATCAAATATTTTAACGGTGTGCATAAGATAGTGAAGGCTTTCAACTAGACAAGTCCAACAGCTCCGCCAGCGTAGTTCAGGAAAAAATGCTATGCTATTACCAAAATGTGCGCGGCTTGAATAGTAAAATTGACACGTTTAGTGCAGCTATAAGTGAATGTGAGTTTGATCTAGTTGCGCTAAGTGAAATATGGTTGACTAGTGGTGTTAGTAACTCCGAGTTGTTTCCACAAGATTACTGTGTACACCGTAAAGACCGTAAGTTTGAACTTATTCATAAAGCTACTAGTGGAGGTGTGCTGTTAGCAGTAAGGCATTTTATACAATCTAAGGTGATGGATGTTACAGCATTTGATATCCAATTTCCTTCTGTAGATTTACTGATCGTGAAGTGTTGTATAGGACGTAAGACATATTTCATAGTAGTTTTGTATATACCAGATAAGTTAGACTTAGGTTCATTTATCTCTTTTTTTGAAGCACTTGAGCAACTTGATTACCTTAACACAGGCAACACTGTTTTCTTGGGGGATTTCAATGTTCCACGGTATGTGGACAAAAATCGCTTGGAGCCTAAAACTGGAGCAATATTAAACTATGCAGACTTACTCAACTTACAGCAGTATAACAACGTGACCAATCGTTTAAATCGTTTACTGGATCTGGTGTTCTCACATTGTGCATGTAATGTGTCTCATGATGAGAACCCTCTAGTAGTAGAGGATAACCATCATCCAGCTTTGCAGATAGAGCTGACAACCGTACTTGCCAAGCAACCAACATTTAAAGCTAATTCTTGCGGAAAAACTTATAACTTTAAAAAGGCTAACTTTCCTGCTCTATATAGAGAATTGTATGAGACACATTGGAGTGATCTATTCACTAGTTCAGATGTAAATGTAGTATTAAGCAAAATTTACGGAAAAATTTTCAGTATTTTTGACAACCATATCCCTACTTATAAACACTTTAGTCATCAATATCCACATTGGTACAACAAAGATATTATAAATAACATTAAACTGAAGGCAAAGCATAGACGCAGATTTAAAAAAATAGGCAATATTCATGACTTGAATGAATTTAAACGCTTGAGACGTGTCATAAAAATACAAATCAAAGAATCATATGACTTGTATATAGATAGCATTCAGTCAACACTTTCCGATGACCCTACAAAATTTTGGTCTTATGTTCAGTCTAAAAACAAGACAACAAGAATCCCCGGTACGATGTGCCATGGCGATATTGAACTCACAGATCCCTTCGACATAGTGAATGCATTTGGAAACTTTTTCAAAAGTGCGTATGTAGATAACAACTTTGATAACGGCTACACGGACAACTCTGTTGGAACTTCTTCATTTCATATTCTTCCATACCAGATCAACAGTAATGAAGTTGTTTTTGCAATAAAGAAGTTAAAGAACAAAATGACGTCAGGTCCAGATAATATTCCATCATTTCTCATTAAAGATTGTGCAGGCGCGTTTGTCACGTTGCTTACTCAATTATTTAACTTATGCTTATCCACTAGCAAATTTCCCGACTGCTGGAAAGTGGCTAAAGTCTGCCCAGTTTTCAAAAGTGGTAACAGGACTGAAATATCTAATTATAGGCCAATATCTATATTACCTATGTTTTCGAAGGTCTTCGAGATAGTGTTATATAACCGCATCTATCCGTCAGTTCAAGCTGAGCTTTCACTACATCAACATGGTTTTATTGCGAAGCGTTCAACGGTAACAAATCTGCTCACTGTTACGCAATATATTTCTGAAGCACTAGACACGTCCAGTCAAGTTGATGTTATATACACAGACTTCTCGAAGGCATTCGATAAAATTGATCATAATGTTCTGCTTGCTAAGTTACGATGTTTTGGGTTCTCAGATGAGATTAGGAAATTCATTAGCTCTTACTTGTCTAATCGAACACAGTATGTCATGTATAACGGCCATAAATCAGAAGCATACCTTACCCCGTCTAGAGTGCCCCAAGGCTCCAACTTGGGACCTCTTCTATTCTTGTTATTTATTAATGACCTGTGTGAAAGTCTTAAATGTGAGAGATTATGTTTCGCAGACGACCTAAAGCTCTATTCCAGAATAAATGATGCTAGTGATTGTCTGGCCCTTCAAGCTCAGTTAGAACTAGTGTATAAGTGGTGTGTAAATAATAATCTATGTTTAAATACAAGCAAATGTAAGGTGGTAAGTTACACCAGAAAAAGATCTGTTATAACTGGTTTTTATAACATTCAAGGACAACCCTTGGTTAGATGTCGTAACACAAAGGACTTGGGGGTAATATTTGATGAAAAACTTACTTTTAACGATCATATCTCACCAAAAGTTTCAGAGTCTTTAAAGATGTATGGTTTTATTGTAAGAAACTGTAGAAATTTCTACAATATCAAGGCAGTGAAGCTGCTATACTATACTCATGTTCGAACGAAGCTCGAATATGCAAGTATAGTGTGGCACCCGTTTTATGAATGTAATAATCGTATCATTGAGGGTGTACAGAGAAAGTTTATGAAATTCTTGATATTCAAACTTGATGGCACCTATCCAGAAAGGGGTATTCCTAACATTCAGTTGTCCGCTAGGTTAAATATGGAAACGTTAGAGTTACGTAGAAATGTGGCGTTCCTAATATTTTTGTTTAAGCTTTTAAATAATGCTATTGACTGTCCCAATCTGCTTCAGCAAATTAATTTAAATGTTCGGCCACTTACTTCTCGTACTCAGCTCACTTTTAGACCTCCAAGGGCCAAAACAAATATGTTGCTCAAGTCTCCATTATATGTAATGTGTAGTATCTATAATAATTTGAGTTCACAGGTTGATATATTTAATTGTAATCTGAAACATCTAGTTAGGGAAGCGAAATCACAATTTTAGTTTTGATTATAAATTTTCAACTTTTTTTTTTATTTTTTCGATGTCATTCTTTGTGCCATCTATTTAGATAGATTGTCCTGTAAATGGAAGTTTCTGTTGGACAATAAAGCTATTATTATTTTTTATTTTCAAAAAACAGAAAGTGCAGCCCGGGCTCCGACACACCGAGCTGCTGTTCCATTACCCAATGAGTACTCCTCACACCGTGAGGTGAGCAATCATTGGGTCCGCGAATCGTGCGCCCTAAGTAGACGAAGGGACCCAAGGATGACTGCCTTCTGCATTCTGGCGGCTAAGATGTGCGCCGCCGCACGGCACACCGGTATTTTGCGCAGTGCAGAGAGGAGCGTATTCCTCATTCCACCTAGGGATCCAATGACCATAACCAGCAGACTTACAGTGTAGTCTGGCCAGAGCCTGCGAAGTTGTCCGAGCAACTCCTGATATTTGGTCCGCTTTTCCTCCTCCTTAGAGACGATGTTCACTTCGGCAGGCGCCGAAAACTCAATAACGAACATCGTCTTCTGTTGGTGGTCGAGAAGGACGATGTCGGGCTTGTTTGCCTGTACAAGCTCGAGCGTGGGGAACGAGTAGTTCCAGTAAATCCGGCATCTCTCGTTCTGCACAACGGACTCTATATCCCCTGGAGCGTATGGCAGCACCGGTGTGTCATCGATACCGTATGAGTGCCTTAAATGATAGTAGAGCACTCGTAGAGCCGCGTTGTGCCGATGGACGTAAGCCGTCCCAGCGTACGTCTTACACGCCGACAAGAGATGCATAAGCGTCTCTGGCGCCTGTCGGCAAGCTCTACAATGGGTGTCGGGTACATCTACACCCATAACCCTTCTACGGTATACCAAGGTGTTGAAGACACCGTCTTGGCAAGCCATTATAAAGCCCTCAGTCTCCGACTTCAACCCACTAGACCTTAGGAAAGAGAAGGTCAACTGCTCAGACAAGCCATGCTCTTCTAGATGTTTGTAGAAGATTCCATGCATTGGCTTATCTTTATGAAGTCTTAAGAGGAAGTCGACTTCGGCAGTTTTAATGTGGGCTTTTAATTCTGCGGGAGCAAGTTCCGTAATGGACTGCTGACACCTCCGCTTGAAGTCGAGTGTGAGGCTGAGCTCCTCGGCTGCTCGTTTCGCTGCGCTAAAAAGAAAGGCTCCTTTTCCCGCATTCTCGTGCTCTCGCACGAAGCGGATCAGGGGATCGGTGCTGTTCGTTACATAGCAGGCAGTGGCCAGTACTACTCTCTTGTGCAGACGCTCCAAACTCAATAGTCCACGCCCTCCCAGGTGTCGCGGGAGGTATATTCGCGGGACAGAGGACTTAGGATGCAGGCTTCTCTCCATATTCATCCTTTTGCGGGTCTTCGTGTCGATTTCCTTTAGCTCGTTCACTTTCCAGTGTATAGCACCAAAGGTGTATAATAACAATGGGACCGCAAGCATGTTTGTGGCAGCGACTTTGTTCTTGCCGGACAGTTCTGACGACCAGATCTGCCGGAGTCGGTGCAAATACTTGCGGCGGAGACACTCTTTAACCAATGTTGCCTCTTGGACATGACGCTGCGCCACTCCAAGGTAGGTATAAGTATCTCCGGCATGCAGTTGTCGCAAGATGCTCCCATCAACGAGCTGTTCCTCATCTCCACTATCTCCGCTTCGTCCTTTCTTGAGATGAACCAATGCACATTTGTCTGTCCCGAACTCCATTCCGATAGCATGACTGTACTCCTGCACCACCCTCAGCGATTGTTGTAGTTCGCGTTGGCCGGAGGCATAAAGTTTTAGGTCATCCATATAAAACAGATGGGTGACCTTGTGCCTCCGGTTATTGGGCGTGCCACAGCTGTATCCTTTAGTATTTCTCAGCGCTATGGACAGAGGCAAAAGTGAGATGCAAAAGAGCAAGGGACTCAAGGAGTCTCCTTGGAAGACACCTCTTTTCAATGACACCAACTCTGTCTGAACCCGAGTTTCACCTGATGTTATGGTAAACCGGGTCTTCCAGAGCGGCATCAGTTGTTTGATGCATCCCACTATCTGATTATCCACCGAAAGACATTCCAGCAGCCGCAGAATGAGGTCATGAGACGTGCTGTCGAATGCCTTGCGATAGTCAATCCAGGCCATAGAAAGGTTTCGCTTGTACTGCACAGAGTCCTGCGTGACACATCGGTCAATCAACACGTTCTCCTTGCAGCCAGCTACTCCTTTCTTTGACCCTCTCTGTTCATACACGTCGAGAAATACAGGATTCACAGCTTGAAGGATACGCATGTACAAGATTCTGGTGAAGAGCTTGTAACACGCGTTCAGACATGTTATTGGCCTGTAGTTTTTGGGATCAGACAAATCTCCGGTCTTCGGGAGAAGCACGGTTCGACCCTCGACAAACCAAGCCGGAATTGGCTGCTCCTGATTTAGCCACGAGTTAAAAACTCTAGCTAAATGCCGGTGGCAACTGGGGAATTTTTTCCACCAGTAGGTGTTCATGCCATCCGGGCCAGGAGCTGCGAAATTCTTTGCGCCTCGTAAGGCATCAAGAATTTCTTCCGTGTTTATCGGATGACGCAGTACATTAAAGTTAGGAGTCCTCCTACAAACGGACTCGAACTGCGCCAAGGCCGGAGTGTCTGCTGAGAAAGGTTTGGGTTGTTCGTAAATGTCCCTCCAAAAGGCCTCCACGCGATCAGCAGTTGGCGGCTGCTCTATGGCTGGAGGCGGCTGTTGGAAAAGGCGAGAAGGTCTTTCGTAGAACATTCTGTTCTGCTCCAGACCTCTCGCCCGCGCCACCAACGATCGCTTAGCAGCGATTAGCATCCGTATCCTGTCAAGACAGTGTTGCTTGACAACAACCAGTACCGCTTGACTGAGTGTATGATGGTCGCGCCTCAACCCGTAGGCTATCTGGCGCACTCGGCGCGTAAAAGGCTTCCCAGCCGCTCTATATTCCATCACACACTGGATACGGGATGCTTCCCGGCGAGCCAACTGGATTTTCGCTTCCATTTGGCGCACCCGTCTCTGTGCTCTCTCAACAGGAGAGTCTCTCACTCTCCCCTGTCTAGCTAGCCTCAGAGCCGCAGCGTAAATTTCGCAATTGATGCTCCAAATGTCAGAGGCCTCCGATAGACGTTCACCAACAACCTCATCCTCTCTCTTCAAATCTGCCAGCTTCAAGGACCTTCCGTTGTTATGCAAGGCCCTTCGGTCCCTGAAATCCCCAGGTGAGACGACTTGGTCGATTTCCCTCTCAGCGGGCCTTACCGGCGAACTTTCAGCCTGGTTAACAGGCCTTCCGTCCGCCGAAGGGGCAGGCTGAGCTGGAGCACGAACATATCCCTGCCTCCGGAGGTACGATACATAATCTCGCAAATTCTGAGAGGTAAGCGTGCTATGCTCTGGGTGCATTTCACACCACCTCTCATACATGCGGGACATGTATCCCCTACGGCGCGGGCTACTGCTCTCGTAGCAGCTCAGTAGGTCATCCTTGAGCTCCGTCGTCCACCTAAAACGGTCCATGTCATTGCGGGGGTCGTCAACAGGGCAATTCGAATTATTATAGTTTAAAACAAAAAAGTGCAGCTCGGGCTCCGACACACCGAGCTGCTGTTCCATTACCCAATGACTACTCCTCACACCGTGAGGTGAGCAATCACTGGGTCCGCGAATCGTGCGCCCTAAGTAGACGAAGGGACCCAAGGATGACTGCCTTCTGCATTCTGGCGGCCAAGATGTGCGCCGCCGCACGGCACACAGGTATTTTGCGCAGTGCAGAGAGCAGCGTATTCCTCATTCCACCTAGGGATCCAATGACCATAACCAGCAGACTTACAGTGTAGTCAGGCCAGAGCCTGCGAAGTTGTCCGAGCAACTCCTGATATTTGGTCCGCTTTTCCTCCTCCTTAGAGACGATGTTCACTTCGGCAGGCGCCGAAAACTCAATAACGAACATCGTCTTCTGTTGGTGGTCGAGAAGGACTATGTCGGGCTTGTTTGCCTGTACAAGCTCGAGCGTGGGGAACGAGTAGTTCCAGTAAATCCGGCATCTCTCGTTCTCCACAACGGACTCTACATCCCCTGGAGCGTATGGCAGCACCGGTGTCTCATCGATACCGTATGAGTACCTTAAATGATAGTAGAGCACTCGTAGAGCCGCGTTGTGCCGATGGACGTAAGCCGTCCCAGCGTACGTCTTACACGCCGACAAGAGATGCATAAGCGTCTCTGGCACCTGTCGGCAAGCTCTACAATGGGTGTCGGGTACATCTACACCCATAACCCTTTTACGGTATACCAAGGTGTTGAAGACACCGTCTTGGCAAGCCATGATAAAGCCCTCAGTCTCCGACTTCAACCCACTAGACCTTAGGAAAGAGAAGGTCAACTGCTCAGACAAGCCATGCTCTTCTAGATGTTTGTAGAAGATTCCATGCATTGGCTTATCTTTATGAAGTCTTAAGAGGAAGTCGACTTCGGCAGTTTTAATGTGGGCTTTTAATTCTGCGGGAGCAAGTTCCGTAATGGACTGCTGACACCTCCGTTTGAAGTCGAGTGTGAGGCTGAGCTCCTCGGCTGCTCGTTTCGCTGTGCTAAAAAGAAAGGCTCCTTTTCCCGCATTCTCGTGCTCTCGCACGAAGCGGATCAGGGGATCGGTGCTGTTCGTTACATAGCAGGCAGTGGCCAGTACTACTCTGTTGTGCAGACGCTCCAAGCTCAATAGTCCACGCCCTCCCAGGTGTCGCGGGAGGTATATTCGCGGGACAGAGGACTTAGGATGCAGGCTTCTCTCCATATTCATCCTTTTGCGGGTCTTCGTGTCGATTTCCTTCAGCTCGTTCACTTTCCAGTGTATAGCACCAAAGGTGTATAATAACAATGGGACCGCAAGCATGTTTGTGGCAGCGACTTTGTTCTTGCCGGACAGTTCTGACGACCAGATCTGCCGGAGTCGGTGCAAATACTTGCGGCGGAGACACTCTTTAACCAATGTTGCCTCTTGGACATGACGCTGCGCCACTCCAAGGTAGGTATAAGTATCTCCGGCATGCAGTTGTCGCAAGATGCTCCCATCAACGAGCTGTTCCTCATCTCCACTATCTCCGCTTCGTCCTTTCTTGAGATGAACCAATGCACATTTGTCTGTCCCGAACTCCATTCCGATAGCATGACTGTACTCCTGCACCACCCTCAGCGATTGTTGTAGTTCGCGTTGGCCGGAGGCATAAAGTTTTAGGTCATCCATATAAAACAGATGGGTGACCTTATGCCTCCGGTTATTGGGCGTGCCACAGCTGTATCCCTTAGTATTTCTCAGCGCTATGGACAGAGGCAAAAGTGAGATGCAAAAGAGCAAGGGACTCAAGGAGTCTCCTTGGAAGACACCTCTTTTCAATGACACCAACTCTGTCTGAACCCGAGTTTCACCTGATGTTATGGTAAACCGGGTCTTCCAGAGTGGCATCAGTTGTTTGATGCATCCCACTATCTGATTATCCACCGAAAGACATTCCATCAGCCGCACAATGAGGTCATGAGACGTGCTGTCGAATGCCTTGCGATAGTCAATCCAGGCCATAGAAAGGTTTCGCTTGTACTGCACAGAGTCCTGCGTGACACATCGGTCAATCAACAGGTTCTCCTTGCAGCCAGCTACTCCTTTCTTTGACCCTCTCTGTTCATACACGTCGAGAAATACAGGATTCACAGCTTGAAGGATACGCATGTACAAGATTCTGGTGAAGAGCTTGTAACACGCGTTCAGACATGTTATTGGCCTGTAGTTTTTGGGATCAGACAAATCTCCGGTCTTCGGGAGAAGCACGGTTCGACCCTCGACAAACCAAGCCGGAATTGGCTGCTCCTGATTTAGCCACGAGTTAAAAACTCTAGCTAAATGCCGGTGGCAACTGGGGAATTTTTTCCACCAGTAGGTGTTTATGCCATCCGGGCCAGGAGCTGCGAAATTCTTTGCGCCTCGTAAGGCGTCAAGAATTTCTTCCGTGTTTATCAGGTGACGCAGTACATTCAAGTTAGGAGTCCTCCTACAAACGGACTCAAACTGCGCCAAGGCCGGAGTGTCTGCTGAGAGAGGTTTGGGTTGTTCGTAAATGTCCCTCCAAAAGGCCTCCACGCGATCAGCAGTTGGCGGCTGCTCTATGGCTGGAGGCGGCTGTTGGAAAAGGCGAGAAGGTCTTTCGTAGAACATTCTGTTCTGCTCCAGACCTCTCGCCCGCGCCACCAACGATCGCTTAGCAGCGATTAGCATCCGTATCCTGTCAAGACAGTGTTGCTTGACAACAACCAGTACCGCTTGACTGAGTGTATGATGGTCGCGCCTCAACCCGTAGGCTATCTGGCGCACTCGGCGCGTAAAAGGCTTCCCAGCCGCTCTATATTCCATCACACACTGGATACGGGATGCTTCCTGGCGAGCCAACTGGATTTTTGCTTCCATTTGGCGCACCCGTCTCTGTACTCTCTCAACAGGAGAGTCTCTCACTCTCCCCTGTCTAGCTAGCCTCAGAGCCGCAGCGTAAATTTCGCAATTGATGCTCCAAATGTCAGAGGCCTCCGATAGACGTTCACCCACAACCTCATCCTCTCTCTTCAAATCTGCCAGCTTCAAGGACCTTCCGTTGTTATGCAAGGCCCTTCGGTCTCTGAAATCCCCAGGTGAGACGACTTGGTCGATTTCCCTCTCAGCGGGCCTTACCGGTGAACTTTCAGCCTGGTTAACAGGCCTTTCGTCCGCCGAAGGGGCAGGCTGAGCTGGAGCACGAACATATCCCTGCCTCCGGAGGTACGATACATAATCTCGCAAATTCTGAGAGGTAAGCGTGCTATGCTCTGGGTGCATTTCACACCACCTCTCATACATGCGGGACATGTATCCTCTACGGCGCGGGCTACTGCTCTCGTAGCAGCTCAGTAGGTCATCCTTGAGCTCCGTCGTCCACCTAAAACGGTCCATGTCATTGCGGGGGTCGTCAACAGGGCAATTCGAATTATTATAGTTTAAAACAAAAAAGTGCAGCTCGGGCTCCGACACACCGAGCTGCTGTTCCATTACCCAATGACTACTCCTCACACCGTGAGGTGAGCAATCACTGGGTCCGCGAATCGTGCGCCCTAAGTAGACGAAGGGACCCAAGGATGACTGCCTTCTGCATTCTGGCGGCCAAGATGTGCGCCGCCGCACGGCACACAGGTATTTTGCGCAGTGCAGAGAGCAGCGTATTCCTCATTCCACCTAGGGATCCAATGACCATAACCAGCAGACTTACAGTGTAGTCAGGCCAGAGCCTGCGAAGTTGTCCGAGCAACTCCTGATATTTGGTCCGCTTTTCCTCCTCCTTAGAGACGATGTTCACTTCGGCAGGCGCCGAAAACTCAATAACGAACATCGTCTTCTGTTGGTGGTCGAGAAGGACTATGTCGGGCTTGTTTGCCTGTACAAGCTCGAGCGTGGGGAACGAGTAGTTCCAGTAAATCCGGCATCTCTCGTTCTCCACAACGGACTCTACATCCCCTGGAGCGTATGGCAGCACCGGTGTCTCATCGATACCGTATGAGTACCTTAAATGATAGTAGAGCACTCGTAGAGCCGCGTTGTGCCGATGGACGTAAGCCGTCCCAGCGTACGTCTTACACGCCGACAAGAGATGCATAAGCGTCTCTGGCACCTGTCGGCAAGCTCTACAATGGGTGTCGGGTACATCTACACCCATAACCCTTTTACGGTATACCAAGGTGTTGAAGACACCGTCTTGGCAAGCCATGATAAAGCCCTCAGTCTCCGACTTCAACCCACTAGACCTTAGGAAAGAGAAGGTCAACTGCTCAGACAAGCCATGCTCTTCTAGATGTTTGTAGAAGATTCCATGCATTGGCTTATCTTTATGAAGTCTTAAGAGGAAGTCGACTTCGGCAGTTTTAATGTGGGCTTTTAATTCTGCGGGAGCAAGTTCCGTAATGGACTGCTGACACCTCCGTTTGAAGTCGAGTGTGAGGCTGAGCTCCTCGGCTGCTCGTTTCGCTGTGCTAAAAAGAAAGGCTCCTTTTCCCGCATTCTCGTGCTCTCGCACGAAGCGGATCAGGGGATCGGTGCTGTTCGTTACATAGCAGGCAGTGGCCAGTACTACTCTGTTGTGCAGACGCTCCAAGCTCAATAGTCCACGCCCTCCCAGGTGTCGCGGGAGGTATATTCGCGGGACAGAGGACTTAGGATGCAGGCTTCTCTCCATATTCATCCTTTTGCGGGTCTTCGTGTCGATTTCCTTCAGCTCGTTCACTTTCCAGTGTATAGCACCAAAGGTGTATAATAACAATGGGACCGCAAGCATGTTTGTGGCAGCGACTTTGTTCTTGCCGGACAGTTCTGACGACCAGATCTGCCGGAGTCGGTGCAAATACTTGCGGCGGAGACACTCTTTAACCAATGTTGCCTCTTGGACATGACGCTGCGCCACTCCAAGGTAGGTATAAGTATCTCCGGCATGCAGTTGTCGCAAGATGCTCCCATCAACGAGCTGTTCCTCATCTCCACTATCTCCGCTTCGTCCTTTCTTGAGATGAACCAATGCACATTTGTCTGTCCCGAACTCCATTCCGATAGCATGACTGTACTCCTGCACCACCCTCAGCGATTGTTGTAGTTCGCGTTGGCCGGAGGCATAAAGTTTTAGGTCATCCATATAAAACAGATGGGTGACCTTATGCCTCCGGTTATTGGGCGTGCCACAGCTGTATCCCTTAGTATTTCTCAGCGCTATGGACAGAGGCAAAAGTGAGATGCAAAAGAGCAAGGGACTCAAGGAGTCTCCTTGGAAGACACCTCTTTTCAATGACACCAACTCTGTCTGAACCCGAGTTTCACCTGATGTTATGGTAAACCGGGTCTTCCAGAGTGGCATCAGTTGTTTGATGCATCCCACTATCTGATTATCCACCGAAAGACATTCCATCAGCCGCACAATGAGGTCATGAGACGTGCTGTCGAATGCCTTGCGATAGTCAATCCAGGCCATAGAAAGGTTTCGCTTGTACTGCACAGAGTCCTGCGTGACACATCGGTCAATCAACAGGTTCTCCTTGCAGCCAGCTACTCCTTTCTTTGACCCTCTCTGTTCATACACGTCGAGAAATACAGGATTCACAGCTTGAAGGATACGCATGTACAAGATTCTGGTGAAGAGCTTGTAACACGCGTTCAGACATGTTATTGGCCTGTAGTTTTTGGGATCAGACAAATCTCCGGTCTTCGGGAGAAGCACGGTTCGACCCTCGACAAACCAAGCCGGAATTGGCTGCTCCTGATTTAGCCACGAGTTAAAAACTCTAGCTAAATGCCGGTGGCAACTGGGGAATTTTTTCCACCAGTAGGTGTTTATGCCATCCGGGCCAGGAGCTGCGAAATTCTTTGCGCCTCGTAAGGCGTCAAGAATTTCTTCCGTGTTTATCAGGTGACGCAGTACATTCAAGTTAGGAGTCCTCCTACAAACGGACTCAAACTGCGCCAAGGCCGGAGTGTCTGCTGAGAGAGGTTTGGGTTGTTCGTAAATGTCCCTCCAAAAGGCCTCCACGCGATCAGCAGTTGGCGGCTGCTCTATGGCTGGAGGCGGCTGTTGGAAAAGGCGAGAAGGTCTTTCGTAGAACATTCTGTTCTGCTCCAGACCTCTCGCCCGCGCCACCAACGATCGCTTAGCAGCGATTAGCATCCGTATCCTGTCAAGACAGTGTTGCTTGACAACAACCAGTACCGCTTGACTGAGTGTATGATGGTCGCGCCTCAACCCGTAGGCTATCTGGCGCACTCGGCGCGTAAAAGGCTTCCCAGCCGCTCTATATTCCATCACACACTGGATACGGGATGCTTCCTGGCGAGCCAACTGGATTTTTGCTTCCATTTGGCGCACCCGTCTCTGTGCTCTCTCAACAGGAGAGTCTCTCACTCTCCCCTGTCTAGCTAGCCTCAGAGCCGCAGCGTAAATTTCGCAATTGATGCTCCAAATGTCAGAGGCCTCCGATAGACGTTCACCCACAACCTCATCCTCTCTCTTCAAATCTGCCAGCTTCAAGGACCTTCCGTTGTTATGCAAGGCCCTTCGGTCTCTGAAATCCCCAGGTGAGACGACTTGGTCGATTTCCCTCTCAGCGGGCCTTACCGGTGAACTTTCAGCCTGGTTAACAGGCCTTTCGTCCGCCGAAGGGGCAGGCTGAGCTGGAGCACGAACATATCCCTGCCTCCGGAGGTACGATACATAATCTCGCAAATTCTGAGAGGTAAGCGTGCTATGCTCTGGGTGCATTTCACACCACCTCTCATACATGCGGGACATGTATCCTCTACGGCGCGGGCTACTGCTCTCGTAGCAGCTCAGTAGGTCATCCTTGAGCTCCGTCGTCCACCTAAAACGGTCCATGTCATTGCGGGGGTCGTCAACAGGGCAATTCGAAGCACCGCCACCTTGCCCAACGCCGGCTTCCGAAACCGGCTCGGTGTGGGTGCTTTTCTTCCGGGGTGGTCGAACCCGAAGATAGGGCCCGTCAGGTGGTTGGCCTTAGGGCCCCCAGACGACATTTCCGGAGGCAGCCGTCCAAATTGCCTCCTGAGGATGCACCTGCGAAGGTTGCCGGCTGGATTACATCCTTGGGCTTCGGTATACCCTGCGGTGTCGCCACGCACCGGATAGCCTACTGATGTTGGGTGGCTTCCTGCGGGTGTATTATCAGCCGCCCCTAACATGGAGTCAGACGCTGTCGGAGTACCGCTCCTCACATGGAGATCCGTCGTGTCCTGATTGTTGAGGAATAGCCGATCCTCTGGATGCAGACGCTATTCCACCGTGCTAGTTTTGGTCCGCCCCGGGTATTTGATTTCCCCGGTACCACCCATATCTGGGAGGCGTTCCCCTATCCGCCACCTTGGGGAGGCGCCACTGAGGGGATCTAGCAACCCCTCGCGGGAATTATTATTATTATTTTTTTAAAACAAAAAAGTGCAGCCCGGGCTCCGACACACCGGGCTGCTGTTCCATTACCCAATGGCTACTCCTCACACCGTGAGGTGAGCAATCACTGGGTCCGCGAATCGTGCGCCCTAAGTAGACGAAGGGACCCAAGGATGACTGCCTTCTGCATTCTGGCGGCTAAGATGTGCGCCGCCGCACGGCACACCGGTATTTTGCGCAGTGCAGAGAGCAGCGTATTCCTCATTCCACCTAGGGATCCAATGACCATAACCAGCAGACTTACAGTGTAGTCTGGCCAGAGCCTGCGAAGTTGTCCGAGCAACTCCTGATATTTGGTCCGCTTTTCCTCCTCCTTAGAGACGATGTTCACCTCGGCAGGCGCCGAAAACTCAATAACGAACATCGTCTTCTGTTGTTGGTCGAGAAGGACTATGTCGGGCTTGTTTGCCTGTACAAGCTCGAGCGTGGGGAACGAGTAGTTCCAGTAAATCCGGCATCTCTCGTTCTCCACAACGGACTCTATATCCCCTGGAGCGTATGGCAGCACCGGTGTCTCATCGATACCGTATGAGTGCCTCAAATGATAGTAGAGCACTCGTAGAGCCGCGTTGTGCCGATGGACATAAGCCGTCCCAGCGTACGTCTTACACGCCGACAAGAGATGCATAAGCGTCTCTGGCGCCTGTCGGCAAGCTCTACAAAGGGTGTCGGGTATATCTACACCCATAACCCTTTTACGGTACACCAAGGTGTTGAAGACACCGTCTTGGCAAGCCATTATAAAGCCCTCAGTCTCCGACTTCAACCCACTAGACCTTAGGAAAGAGAAGGTCAACTGCTCAGACAAGCCATGCTCTTCCAGATGTTTGTAGAAGATTCCATGCATTGGCTTATCTTTATGAAGTCTTAAAAGGAAGTCGACTTCGGCAGTTTTAAGGTGGGATTTTAATTCTGCGGGAGCAAGTTCCGTAATGGACTGCTGACACCTCCGCTTGAAGTCGAGTGTGAGGCTGAGCTCCTCGGCTGCTCGTTTCGCTGCGCTAAAAAGAAAGGCTCCTTTTCCCGCATTCTCGTGCTCTCGCACAAAGCGGATCAGGGGATCGGTGCTGTTCGTTACATAGCAGGCAGTGGCCAGTACTACTCTGTTGTGCAGACGCTCCAAACTCAATAGTCCACGCCCTCCCAGGTGTCGCGGGAGGTATATTCGCGGGACAGAGGACTTAGGATGCAGGCTTCTCTCCATATTCATCCTTTTGCGGGTCTTCGTGTCGATTTCCTTCAGCTCGTTCACTTTCCAGTGTATAGCACCAAAGGTGTATAATAACAATGGGACCGCAAGCATGTTTGTGGCAGCGACTTTGTTCTTGCCGGACAGTTCTGACGACCAGATCTGCCGGAGTCGGTGCAAATACTTGCGGCGGAGACACTCTTTAACCAATTCTGCCTCTTGGACATGACGCTGCGCCACTCCAAGGTAGGTATAAGTATCTCCGGCATGCAGTTGTCGCAAGATGCTCCCATCAACGAGCTGTTCCTCATCTCCACTATCTCCGCTTCGTCCTTTCTTGAGATGAACCAATGCACATTTGTCTATCCCGAACTCCATTCCGATAGCATGACTGTACTCCTGCACCACCCTCAGCGATTGTTGTAGTTCGCGTTGGCCGGAGGCATAAAGTTTTAGGTCATCCATATAAAACAGATGGGTGACCTTGTGCCTCCGGTTATTGGGCGTGCCACAGCTGTATCCTTTAGTATTTCTCAGCGCTATGGACAGAGGCAAAAGTGAGGTGCAAAAGAGCAAGGGACTCAAGGAGTCTCCTTGGAAGACACCTCTTTTCAATGACACCAACTCTGTCTGAACCCGAGTTTCACCTGATGTTATGGTAAACCGGGTCTTCCAGAGCGGCATCAGTTGTTTGATGCATCCCACTATCTGATTATCCACCGAAAGACATTCCAACAGCCGCACAATGAGGTCATGAGACGTGCTGTCGAATGCCTTGCGATAGTCAATCCAGGCCATAGAAAGGTTTCGCTTGTACTGCACAGAGTCCTGCGTGACACATCGGTCAATCAACAGGTTCTCCCTGCAGCCAGCTACTCCTTTCTTTGACCCTCTCTGTTCATACACGTCGAGAAATACAGGATTCACAGCTTGAAGGATACGCATGTACAAGATTCTGGTGAAGAGCTTGTAACACGCGTTCAGACATGTTATTGGCCTGTAGTTTTTGGGATCAGACAAATCTCCGGTCTTCGGGAGAAGCACGGTTCGACCCTCGACAAACCAAGCCGGAATTGGCTGCTCCTGATTTAGCCACGAGTTAAAAACTCTAGCTAAATGCCGGTGGCAACTGGGGAATTTTTTCCACCAGTAGGTGTTTATGCCATCCGGGCCAGGAGATGCGAAATTCTTTGCGCCTCGTAAGGCGACAAGAATTTCTTCCGAGTTTATCGGGTGACGCAGTACATTCAAGTTAGGAGTCCTCCTACAAACGGACTCGAACTGCGCCAAGGCCGGAGTGTCTGCTGAGAGAGGTTTGGGTTGTTCGTAAACGTCCCTCCAAAAGGCCTCCACGCGATCAGCAGTTGGCGGCTGCTCTATGGCTGGAGGCGGCTGTTGGAAAAGGCGAGAAGGTCTTTCGTAGAACATTCTGTTCTGCTCCAGACCTCTCGCCCGCGCCACCAACGATCGCTTAGCAGCGATTAGCATCCGTATCCTGTCAAGACAGTGTTGCTTGACAACAACCAGTACCGCTTGACTGAGTGTATGATGGTCGCGCCTCAACCCGTAGGCTATCTGGCGCACTCGGCGCGTAAAAGGCTTCCCAGCCGCTCTATATTCCATCACACACTGGATACGGGATGCTTCCTGGCGAGCCAACTGGATTTTCGCTTCCATTTGGCGCACCCGTCTCTGTGCTCTCTCAACAGGAGAGTCTCTCACTCTCCCCTGTCTAGCTAGCCTCAGAGCCGCAGCGTAAATTTCGCAATTGATGCTCCAAATGTCAGAGGCCTCCGATAGACGTTCACCAACAACCTCATCCTCTCTCTTTAAATCTGCCAGCTTCAAGGACCTTCCGTTGTTATGCAAGGCCCTTCGGTCCCTGAAATCCCCAGGTGAGACGACTTGGTCGATTTCCCTCTCAGTGGGCCTTACCGGCGAACTTTCAGCCTGGTTAACAGGCCTTCCGTCCGCCGAAGGGGCAGGCTGAGCTGGAGCACGAACATATCCCTGCCTCCGGAGGTACGATACATAATCTCGCAAATTCTGAGAGGTAAGCGTGCTATGCTCTGGGTGCATTTCACACCACCTCTCATACATGCGGGACATGTATCCCCTACGGCGCGGGCTACTGCTCTCGTAGCAGCTCAGCAGGTCATCCTTGAGCTCCGTCGTCCACCTAAAACGGTCCATGTTATTGCGGGGGTCGTCATCAGGGCAAATCGAAGCACCGCCACCTTGCCCAACGCCGGCTTCCGAAACCGGCTCGGTGTGGGTGCTTTTCCTTCGAGGTGGTCGAACCCGAAGATAGGGCCCGTCAGGTGGTTAGCCTTAGGGCCCGCAGCCGACATTTCCGGAGGCAGCCGTCCAAATTGCCTCCAGAGGATGCACCTGTGAAGGTTGCCGACCGACTTGCATCCTTTGGCTTCGGTATACCCCTCGGTGTCGCCACGCACCGAATAGCCTGTTGATGTTGGGCGGCTTCCTGGGGGTTTATGAAAACAGCCGCTTCTAACATGAAGAACAGACGCTGTCGGAGTACCGCTCCTCACATGGAGATCCGTCGTGTCCTATTAATTGTGGAATAGCCGATCCTCTGGATGCAGACGCTATTCCACTGTGCTAGTTTTGGTCCGCCCCGGGTATTTCATTTCCCCGGTACCACCCATATCTGGGAGGCATTCCCCTATCCGCCACCTTGGGGAGGCGCCACTGAGAGGATCTAGCAACCCCTCGCAGAAATATTATTATTATTATGTTTTTTTCAAGCTTCTCTCGCATGACTGCGGTAGCAACAGATGCTGACGGGTCGTGCCAAGTCAACACCTAAACTATTAGTGATCGGAGTTTAAGAAGGATCGTACTATATTACAGGTCTTAAGAATTACAGACTTTTGGAATATTTTGTGTAGCTTTTCGTCCAGGCCTAGCTGGTGCAGGTGTGGTGTGAATGTGTTAGGTGTAAGGCCTGAGACCGACATAATTAGGGGTACAATAACAACTTTGTTTTGTTTCCAGAGTCGTTTTACTTCTATGGCAAGGTCTGTGTATTTAGATATCTTCCCAGCGTAGGCGGTTTGAACATTCGTATCATTAGGGATAGCAATATCTATTAAATAGGTAACTTTGTCTGCCTTCGACTGAAAAACTATATCTGGTCTATTGGCTGGGATAGTTTTGTCTGTGTGTATTTCGACGTCCCAGTATAGTTTGTATTGATTGTTGTCAAGTACTGAGGTCGGTGTATAATTATAATATGGAGCTGTGTTTTCGATTAGTTTGTTATTTGTGGCTAGGGCTTGGTGTATGATTTTGGCTGCAGAGTTATGTCTGGCCATGTACTCGGTTCCAGCGAGGGTTTTGCATGCACTTGTTATATGATCTATTGTTTCCTTCTGTTGGTGGCATTTTCTGCAATTATCGTTGGTCACGGATGGATCTTTAATTATGTACTTTTTGTAGTTGCTCGTCGCAATTACTTGGTCCTGAATAGCAAGCATAAAACCCCTCCGTTTCTGGAAAGAGCTGGCCATCCTGCAGCCAAGTGTATGACTGTTTTTCATTTATGTGATCTTGTGTAATTCGGTATCTATGTTTGCCGTGAAGTGCTTTCTGCGACCATGAGTTTATTTTTTCTTGTTGTAATTCTATGGGATTGTGTGTGTCTGCTGCGTGGTTTGGACTGGAGAGGGTGAGTGGTGTATAGTTCTTGTCTGCTTTGACTATTGCTCTATGCAAATTCGTTTGTTTGCTCTGAAAGAAATGTCTGAGTGTTTTTATTTGTTTTGTGCGGAGTGACTGTATATCTATAATTCCTCTGCCCCCTTGTTTTCTATCTATGGTAAGCCTTTCTTTGCATGCGTTCGGATGTGACATTCTGTGCCGCGTGAGTTCTGTCCTTATGAGGATTTGGATGTTTTCTATGTCAGTGTGCGACCACTTGATGATGCCGAAGGAGTATGTGATGACCGGTATCGCGAATGTGTTAATGGCTTTTGTAAGATTTCTGGAATTTAGTTTTGTTTTTAGTAGCTTAATAAGGCGGTCTCTAAACTCTTGTATTAGTTGTTCTTTGACTTGTGAGTGGTCTATCTTAACACTTTGATTGAAACCCAGGTACTTGTATGTTTCGCCCTTGTCCATGTTGTCCAGTGTTTGGCCAGTTAAGGTTTCCCGTTCTTGATGGCTCTTCCACTGACCTTTGTTGATGTGGAGCACCTTGCACTTACTCATTCCGAATTCCATCCTTACGTCTGACGTGCAAACTTCCGTTATCCTGAGCAATTCTCTCAGTTGTACTTCGGTTGCTGCATATAGTTTTATATCATCCATGTAGAGGAGATGATTGATTTTATGTTGATTAACTTTCTCGTGTCTAATGTTGAAACCACAGTTTGTGTTGTTGATTGCATTGGAGAGCGGATTTAAACAGAGGCAGAACCACAGTGAACTGAGAGAGTCTCCCTGGAAGATACCGCGTCTTATGTGTAGTTCATCCGTTTGGATATGGCCGTGCTGAGTTTTGAGGTGTATGTTGGTGCGCCATGTTTCCATGATTCTTGTAAGAAACTGACGAAGTCCTGAGTTGATTTTATATATTTGTAAAGTTTTCTTTAGCCAGCTGTGTGGTACAGAGTCAAAGGCTTTTATTATTATTATCTGACTTTCTAAGTTCCTCTCGCATAGTTGCGGTAGCAACAAGTGTTGACGGGCTGTGCCAAGTCAACACCCGGACTATTATTGATCGGAATTTAGGAAGGATCGTACAATATTACAGGTCTTTAGGATTACAGACTTTTGGAATACTTTGTGTAACTTTTCGTCCAGGCCCAACTGTTGAAGGTGTTGTGTAAACGTGCTTGGTGTAAGGCCTGAGACAGACATAATCAGGGGGACAATTGTGACTTTGTTTTGTTTCCAAAGTCGTTTTATTTCCATGGCAAGGTCCGTGTATTTAGATATCTTCCCAGCGTAGGTGTTTTGGATATTCACATCATTGGGAATGGCAATATCTATCAGATAGGTAATTTTGTCGGCCTTTGACTGGAAAACTATATCTGGTCTATTGGCTGGGATAGTCTTGTCTGTATGTATTTCAACGTCCCAGTATAGTTTGTATTGATCGTTTTCGAGTACTGATGTCGGAGTGTAATTGTAATACGGATCTGTGTTTTCTATTAGCTTGTTTGTTGTGGCTAATGCTTGGTGTATGACCTTGGCCGCAGAGTTATGTCTGGCTGTGTATTCGGTACCGGCAAGAGTTTTGCACCCGCTTGTTATGTGATCTATTGTTTCTTTTTGTTGTTGACATTTTCTGCAATTATCGTCTGTTATGGATGGATCTTTAATTATATATTTTTTGTAGTTTCGTGTTGCAATCACTTGGTCCTGGATAGCAAGCATGAAACCCTCCGTTTCTGGGAACAGCTGACCATCCTGCAACCAGGCGTATGACTGTTTTTGGTTAATGTGGTCTTGGGTGACACGGTATCTATGTTTGCCGTGCAGTGCTTTCTGCGACCAGGTGTTTATTTTTTCTTGTTGTGATTGGATATGATTGTATGTGTCTGCTACGTGATCTGGACTAGAGAGGTTAAGTGGTGTATAGTTTCTGTCTGCTTTTACTATTGCTTTATGTAAGTTAGTTTGTTTGGTGTGGAAGAAATGTCTGAGTGTTTGTATCTGTGTTGTGCGAAGTGACTGTATATCTATAATTCCTCTGCCACCTAGTTTTCTGTCTATGACGAGCCTCTCCTTGCAAGCGTTCGGATGTGACATCCTGTGTTTTGTGAGTTCTATTCGTATAAGTATATGGATGTTTTCTATGTCCGTGTGTGACCACTTGATGATGCCAAAGGAGTATGTGAGTACCGGTATCGCAAATGTATTAATGGCTTTTGTGAGATTTTTAGAATTCAATTTTGTTTTTAATAGTTTAATGAGGCGGTCCTTAAACTCTTGTGTTAGTTGTGCCTTAACTTGTGTATGGTCTATCTTAACGTTCTGATTGAAGCCCAGGTACTTGTACGTTTCGTCTTTATCCATGTTGTCCAGTGGTTGGCCAGTTACTACTTCCTTTTCGGGTTGGTTTTTCCATTGGCCTTTATTGATGTGGAGCACCTTGCATTTACTCATTCCGAATTCCATCCTGATGTCTGATGTATAAACTTCTGTTATTTTGAGTAATTCTCTCAGTTGTACTTCTGTGGCGGCATATAGTTTTATATCATCCATGAACAGGAGATGATTGATTTTGTGTTGATCTGCTTTATGGTGTCTGATGTTGAAACCATGGTTTGTGCTGTTAAGTGTGTTGGAGAGCGGATTTAGGCAGAGGCAGAACCATAGTGAACTAAGAGAGTCACCCTGGAAGATGCCGCGTCGTATATGTAGCTCATCCGTTTGAATATGGCCATCGTGAGTTTGAAGGTGTATGTTTGTTCGCCATGTGTCCATGGTGCTCTTAAGAAACTGACGAAGTTCTGGGTTGATTTTATATATTTGAAGTGTTTTCATTAGCCAGCTATGGGGTACAGAGTCGAATGCTTTTTTGTAATCTATGAAACAGGTATGGAGATTCCTATGCTCTTTTCTAGTTTGCTCCATGATCACACTATCAATTATAAGTTGTTCCTTACAACCCTGGCTGTGTTTTCTACATCCTTTTTGTTCTTCAGTCAGGATGTTGTTTTGCATTAGGTGTTGTTCAATTCTTCTGCATATTGTTGCAGTGATAATTTTGTACAAGGTGGGGAGACAAGTGATTGGGCGGTAGTTGGCGGGGTTCTTGGTATCTGCATTTTTGGGTTTTATATACGTTATTCCTTGTGTGAGGAATTTGGGAAGCCTATTAGGTTGGAGTATGGCTTTATTGATTTGGTCTGTGAGCATTTCGTATGTTGAACTGAATTGTTTGTACCAAAAGTTTTGCACATTATCAACGCCTGGACACTTCCAATTGTGAGTATGTTTTATCGTTTCAGCTACTTCCTCAGTTGTAAGAATAACGTTTCCCTGCTCCGTTATGTGTTGATGTTTTGTCTCTTCTTGTCTGATCCATGGAGCATTTTCATTATGGGTTTTGGGTTCTGACCATAGGCTTCTCCAAAATGCAGTTAATTCTTGTCTGCTTGGAGGTTCTATTTTTGTTATCTGGTTGTTTGATGTTATTTTTTGGTAGAACTGCTTTTCACTTTTCTGAAATAGATTATTAGCATCCTTTCTGTCGTTGGATTCGTTGTATCTGCGGAGTCTAGCGGCATAAACTGCAAGTTTTTGTTTAAGTGTATCAGCTATTTCTGGTATTGATTTTTGTGGTGACTTTGATTTCATTATATTTATTGTTCTTTGTATGTGTTTTGAAGGATGGTTGTTATTGAGGGAGTATTGCGTGAGGTGTGCCAGATCCTTTCTGAGCGTGCTGATTTTGTTTTCTATTCTTATTTGCCATTTAGGTTTAGCCCTATTGCTTCGCTGGTCTTTAGAACGTTTTTGAAGTTTTTGGCCGTTAACTATGAGTGTTGTTGCTGCGGCAGCATATATAACGGTATGGATGTCCTCTAGGTTACTGTTGTTTGTTATGAATTGTGGTATTAGGTTAGTATTTATTGTGTGTAGTATTTGCTGAGTGTTGTTTTTGAAAATTAGTCTGGGCAGGGGATCTCGCAGTGCAGGATTGGTGCCACACCATTTGTTAAATTGTGTGTTCATCACCTGTTCCGCAGTTTGTGTGATGGAAGGTGATCGAGCAATGTTTTGGTTTTGGTTCTGTGTAGTTGTGTTGCACCGTTTGTTAAATTGAGTTGTTCGTGAGTTCGTCATTTGTTCCGGTTCACCCGAGATGGAAGACGGTTGAGCAGTGTTCACTGCTTCGGCAGATTGTGTGACGGAAGGTGGTTGAGAAATTTGCTGGCTTTGTGTGGTCGTGGCGGGTAAGTTAGTGAATGTTATGTCAGGTGTATTTGGTGTATGTTCATGCTCTGAATCTATTTCTGACTGTATGCTAATGTTGTTGGTTGTGGCTGTGTTTGTAGTCTGGTTATTTCGGGTATGGATGTTTTGTGTCTCCGTGATTGATTCAGTAACAAGCGAATCAGTCGGATGGACAGTGTTTATTTCGTTGGCTACAAGTTTTTTTACAGCTTGCAGTTCTTGGGGCGTAAGGCGGTTGTTTTTTGTTATGACTCGTTTTTGGTCAATGAGTCTTTGTTCAGTTACACGTTCTGCGAGGTGTGGGTATTGTGCTATAAATAGCCTGTGCAGCTCATGTCTGTAGCCTGTAGAGATGGTTTCTAGTTTCGTAGCGGTATAGTAACAGCGCATTACAAATTTGTTCATTTCAGTAGTCCACTGTAAGCGCTGTCGGGGTTTGCCAGCTTTGGTGGTTGCCGGCTGTGCCGGCAAAACATCTGCAGCTGGGTTGTGTGCTATTGGTTGTTGTGTTCGGGTTTGAGATTCGGGTGAGTTTAACCGACGTACCCTAGGCCGTCGTGGGTTATTTATGAGATTAACTTTATCCATCGTGTTCCCACGAGTAGGGACGATCTAAATGTCGCTCTCCCAGGTGACGCCCATTCCAGGAGAGAAGGGACTTATATTTACTCCGAAGTTGGCCCAAGGTGCTCCGGAGGATTTGCGACTTTACTGTCGGGTTTTGTTGAGGCTTTCTCCTCGCCGGCCAGCCGGTTAAGGCAAGCCCCCCGGTTGCGTAACCCTCACAACGTTCCCCAGCCACGCCCTGCTGAGGTCGTTGAAGTGTGGGGCGCAATAACGGTATGTGACAGAAGGACCGGCGCTCAGTCTTCTGTGGCATTTCTCCCCGGATTTGCCAAATCCCTATCTGACTGAGGTCAGGATAGCTTGGGGAAAGGAGCTTTGTGCTCGGTAGGATATACAAAGTCTACCTAGCCTAAAGCTTCCTGAGTGTGCTAGCCTTGGTTGAAATGACTTTTTGATCACGAGCCCTGTCGGCATGACAACTCCGCGGTGGTATTAAAGCCTCCGATGGACCATCAATCGACATAGCTTGCCCATCAAAAAGTCACTTTCTAAGCCCCCAAACGAGCGACAACGTTCTAGCACCTGATGGGGTATTATTATTATTATTATTTGTTTAAAACAAAAAAGTGCAGCCCGGGCTCCGACACACCGGGCTGCTGTTCCATTACCCAATGACTACTCCTCACACCGTGAGGTGAGCAATCACTGGGTCCGCGAATCGTGCGCCCTAAGTAGACGAAGGGACCCAAGGATGACTGCCTTCTGCATTCTGGCGGCTAAGATGTGCGCCGCCGCACGGCACACCGGTATTCTGCGCAGTGCAGAGAGCAGCGTATTCCTCATTCCACCTAGGGATCCAACGACCATAACCAGCAGACTTACAGTGTAGTCTGGCCAGAGCCTGCGAAGTTGTCCGAGCAACTCCTGATATTTGGTCCGCTTTTCCTCCTCCTTAGAGACGATGTTCACCTCGGCAGGCGCCGAAAACTCAATAACGAACATCGTCTTCTGTTGGTGGTCGAGAAGGACTATGTCGGGCTTGTTTGCCTGTACAAGCTCGAGCGTGGGGAACGAGTAGTTCCAGTAAATCCGGCATCTCTCGTTCTCCACAACGGACTCTATATCCCCTGGAGCGTATGGCAGCACCGGTGTCTCATCGATACCGTATGAGTGCCTCAAATGATAGTAGAGCACTCGTAGAGCCGCGTTGTGCCGATGGACGTAAGCCGTCCCAGCGTACGTCTTACACGCCGACAAGAGATGCATAAGCGTCTCTGGCGCCTGTCGGCAAGCTCTACAAAGGGTGTCGGGTACATCTAGACCCATAACCCTTTTACGGTACACCAAGGTGTTGAAGACACCGTCTTGGCAAGCCATTATAAAGCCCTCAGTCTCCGACTTCAACCCACTAGACCTTAGGAAAGAGAAGGTCAACTGCTCAGACAAGCCATGCTCTTCCAGATGTTTGTAGAAGATTCCATGCATTGGCTTATCTTTATGAAGTCTTAAAAGGAAGTCGACTTCGGCAGTTTTAAGGTGGGATTTTAATTCTGCGGGAGCAAGTTCCGTAATGGACTGCTGACACCTCCGCTTGAAGTCGAGTGTGAGGCTGAGCTCCTCGGCTGCTCGTTTCGCTGCGCTAAAAAGAAAGGCTCCTTTTCCCGCATTCTCGTGCTCTCGCACGAAGCGGATCAGGGGATCGGTGCTGTTGGTTACATAGCAGGCAGTCGCCAGTACTACTCTGTTGTGCAGACGCTCCAAACTCAATAGTCCACGCCCTCCCAGGTGTCGCGGGAGGTATATTCGCGGGACAGAGGACTTAGGATGCAGGCTTCTCTCCATATTCATCCTTTTGCGGGTCTTCGTGTCGATTTCCTTCAGCTCGTTCACTTTCCAGTGTATAGCACCAAAGGTGTATAATAACAATGGGACCGCAAGCATGTTTGTGGCAGCGACTTTGTTCTTGCCGGACAGTTCTGACGACCAGATCTGCCGGAGTCGGTGCAAATACTTGCGGCGGAGACACTCTTTAACCAATGTTGCCTCTTGGACATGACGCTGCGCCACTCCAAGGTAGGTATAAGTATCTCCGGCATGCAGTTGTCGCAAGATGCTCCCATCAACGAGCTGTTCCTCATCTCCACTATCTCCGCTTCGTCCTTTCTTGAGATGAACCAATGCACATTTGTCTGTCCCGAACTCCATTCCGATAGCATGACTGTACTCCTGCACCACCCTCAGCGATTGTTGTAGTTCGCGTTGGCCGGAGGCATAAAGTTTTAGGTCATCCATATAAAACAGATGGGTGACCTTGTGCCTCCGGTTATTGGGTGTGCCACAGCTGTATCCTTTAGTATTTCTCAGCGCTATGGACAGAGGCAAAAGTGAGATGCAAAAGAGCAAGGGACTCAAGGAGTCTCCTTGGAAGACACCTCTTTTCAATGACACCAACTCTGTCTGAACCCGAGTTTCACCTGATGTTATGGTGAACCGGGTCTTCCAGAGTGGCATCAGTTGTTTGATGCACCCCACTATCTGATTATCCACCGAAAGACATTCCAACAGCCGCACAATGAGCTCATGAGACGTGCTGTCGAATGCCTTGCGATAGTCAATCCAGGCCATAGAAAGGTTTCGCTTGTACTGCACAGAGTCCTGCGTGACACATCGGTCAATCAACAGGTTCTCCTTGCAGCCAGCTACTCCTTTCTTTGACCCTCTCTGTTCATACACGTCGAGAAATACAGGATTTACAGCTTGAAGGATACGCATGTACAAGATTCTGGTGAAGAGCTTGTAACACGCGTTCAGACATGTTATTGGCCTGTAGTTTTTGGGATCAGACAAATCTCCGGTCTTCGGGAGAAGCACGGTTCGACCCTCGACAAACCAAGCCGGAATTGGCTGCTCCTGATTTAGCCACGAGTTAAAAACTCTAGCTAAATGCCGGTGGCAACTGGGGAATTTTTTCCACCAGTAGGTGTTTATACCATCCGGGCCAGGAGCTGCGAAATTCTTTGCGCCTCGTAAGGCGTCAAGAATTTCTTCCGGGTTTATCGGGTGACGCAGTACATTCAAGTTAGGAGTCCTCCTACAAACGGACTCAAACTGCGCCAAGGCCGGAGTGTCTGCTGAGAGAGGTCTGGGTTGTTCGTAAATGTCCCTCCAAAAGGCCTCCACGCGATCAGCAGTTGGCGGCTGCTCTATGGCTGGAGGCGGCTGTTGGAAAAGGCGAGAAGGCCTTTCGTAGAACATTCTGTTCTGCTCCAGACCTCTCGCCCGCGCCACCAACGATCGCTTAGCAGCGATTAGCATCCGTATCCTGTCAAGACAGTGTTGCTTGACAACAACCAGTACCGCTTGACTGAGTGTATGATGGTCGCGCCTCAACCCGTAGGCTATCTGGCGCACTCGGCGCGTAAAAGGCTTCCCAGCTGCTCTATATTCCATCACACACTGGATACGGGATGCTTCCTGGCGAGCCAACTGGATTTTCGCTTCCATTTGGCGCACCCGTCTCTGTGCTCTCTCAACAGGAGAGTCTCTCACTCTCCCCTGTCTAGCTAGCCTCAGAGCCGCAGCGTAAATTTCGCAATTGATGCTCCAAATGTCAGAGGCCTCCGAAAGACGTTCACCCACAACCTCATCCTCTCTCTTCAAATCTGCCAGCTTCAAGGACCTTCCGTTGTTATGCAAGGCCCTTCGGTCTCTGAAATCCCCAGGTGAGACGACTTGGTCGATTTCCCTCTCAGCGGGCCTTACCGGAGAACTTTCAGCCTGGTTAACAGGCCTTCCGTCCGCCGAAGGGGCAGGCTGAGCTGGAGCACGAACATATCCCTGCCTCCGGAGGTACGACACATAATCTCGCAAATTCTGAGAGGTAAGCGTGCTATGCTCTGGGTGCATTTCACACCACCTCTCATACATGCGGGACATGTATCCCCTACGGCGCGGGCTACTGCTCTCGTAGCAGCTCAGTAGGTCATCCCTGAGCTCCGTCGTCCACCTAAAACGGTCCATGTCATAGCGGGGGTCGTCAACAGGGCGATCCGAAGCACCGCCACCTTGCCCAACGCCGTCTTCCGAAACCGGCTCGGTGTGGGTGCTTTTCTTCCGGGGTGGTCGAACCCGAAGATAGGGCCCGTCAGGTGGTTAGCCTTAGGGCCCCCAACCGACATTTCTGGAGGCAGCCGTCCAAATTGCCTCCAGAGGATGTACCTACGAAGGTTGCCGGCTGGCTTACATCCTTGGCCTTGGTATACCCCTCGGTGTCGCCACGCACCGAATAGCCTCTTGATGTTGGGCGGCTTCCTGGGGGTTTATGAGAACAGCCGCCGTATTATTATTATTATTATTATTATTATTATTATTATTATTATTATTATCTGCAAATACAGTGAATTGACCACTTATTTCTAATGTCATTAGGTTATTAATGTAGAACAAAAATAAGATGGGACCTAATACCGATTCCTGTGGTACACCATCCCGTATGTTCAATTTTTCAGAAGCTGCATTTTTAGACAATTTAACAATTTGAGAGCGATTATCCAAATAAGAGGTAAACCATTTTAGTGCTATTTTAGAACAACCATATTTATCCAATTTCTTGATCAAAATATCATGATTGGCACAATCAAACGTACATGGAGTAAAATTAATATAAGGCAGTTTAACTGATCAGCCTTCGTCATCCTGCCCAGAATCTGTCGTTTTACCTGCCACAATATAAAATACGTGTTTCTGGTTTATTGGCCATCTTCAGTGCAACGTAATCCAGTATGCAGGTTGGTTGAATGGATATCCTCTGAAATATAATAACTGATAGTTAGATTTGTACAAAATAATTATGTAAAACACAAAAAAGGTGAGTTTTTAAGGTATTTTTGCTTGATACGATAGTCTTGGGGATAAAGTTTCTACAAATCTGAGACAAACATACTAAGCTAGAAATTCCAAAGTTATCATCTAGGATAGAAAATACTAGTGCACTTTTAGGTACATGTCATATCAACCTGCAAAGAGAATAGTTACAAACACGTGTCCTTTCACAGTTCCATCCACTCTACAAAAATGAAACAAATACACAACACCGGAGATGGTTGTCCTTCAAACTCCTCGCATTATTCACTGTCCTCACTATCACCATCCAGATGAATGATGAATGGTGAGAGTTCGCTTTTATTGCTCCCAATCTGCCATAATAATTTTGTGGGTGTGCTCCACATAATTTGTCCATTGCTCTTGCGTGACAGATTCAATAGCAATTTCCCAAGTCTTCAGTACATCCTTTGTTTCCAGAATATATTTGTCATAAAACCTCTTTGCTTGACTCCAAAGCATCTCAATAGCATTATATACTGACAATAGTAGGGAGGCAAGCGAAGAACTTTATTACTTTGTTTTGCAATCAAACCACATACTGCATACTACTTTTCGGTGGATTTCGTTGCTGACCAATAACGGCCCACTAATCATTTTTTGTGCAGGTCTCACTGTATGAGATATGATTCTCAAGTAGCCACTTCTGCATTTCACTTTTATTCGAAGATTTTGTATGCAGATGCATACAAAGATGCTTATTAAACAAGATTGTCTAATAAGCGACTATGATAAGGCGCATTATCAAGAACTATTATGCTCTTGAACTTCAAATGAGGGAGCAACTGGTTCTGAAGCCAATTTCTGAGGTTTTCAGGGTTTATTTCGTCATGATAGTCCCCAGTCTTTAATTTTGATTTAAACAGAAGGCTTGCACCCTCCACAAATCCCATACTGCTATCAGCATGTAAAATTATGTACCTAAAACACATTTTCGTCAAGATACATGGAAAACATCTCAGCCTCAGGGTATGCAGAAGTAGCATGAATTATACAATAATATACCTTGCACCTTCTCCTTTTTTGGGCTTAATTGCATGCACACTACCATCCTGCCATGATTTCTTCACCATACCATTAGAGAATATACAGGTCTTATCTAAAAATATCAGTGGCAGCCTCCTGTCACCACAATTTTCATTTTGTATATAACGTTCCGGTAGACAGTAGTGTGTAGTTGTATCGGCTCCGTAATAATCCCCAAATAATTTGGGAATTACGAGCTGTAGAAACAATTAAAAGTGATCAGTGGTTTATATAAGTGGAACTTAGTGTAGCATCACAAAAATCCTGCATCTGGTAAATAAGGTAAATTAGATATTAGATATCATAACGATTTCACGAACATTCCGCATAGACACCGATAAAAGTCCAAGGTCCGACGGGTCGACCGGCTGAGGATTTTTTACGCGGTAGCAGAATTTGATATTGATATTAGGTAGGTTATTGCACCTGTTGACCTGAATACATAGTTCCGGCTTTCGTATCCACGGAAAACAGGACTGGACTAAGCAAGAAAACGGTAAGATAGAAAATATAAGTGGCCAACATGGAAGGAGTAGCAGGCGTCCTTAAACAAATTAAGGAAAGTATAAAACAAATGAATGAGAAGCTGGATTCGGTCGTGCTCGAAATAAAACGGATGGCGGCAGAAAATAAGGAGCTGAAAGATAGGGTTAAAGGACAAGAGGAAAGAATAGAAAGAGTCGAGAGAGAGATAAGGAAAAAAAATATAGTCATAAAAGGAGTAGCAGATCAGACAACTGAAAACTACGAGGAAACAAGTGGAAAAATTGTTACAATTTTGCAAAAAATGGGTGTAAGTATCAATGCCAAAGAAGATATAGAAGAAGTACGAAGACTTGGAAGATACAGCAGTGAAAGAGATAGACCAATTTTAGTCAAGTTCATGAAAGAGCCTACTAAGTTTACAATTTTGAAGAACATAAGAAATCTAAAAGGGACAAATGTATGGATTGACGAGGACTATCCAAAGGAGGTGCGAGAAGATAGAAGAAAACTGATCCCAGAACTCAAGGAGGCAAGAAACAGAGAATACAGAGCAACGTTAAGGTACAATAAACTTGTAATCAACGGAGACATATATAAAGCACATGAAGTGGAACAAGGAAGCCAAACACCTGGTGAAGAAACCCACGGTACTGCCGCGAACAAGAGAACAGTGTCTGAAAGATCGCCGGTGGGGGGCAGTTCTACAGAGCAAATCAGTAAGATATCTCGGACAGCTCAAAAAAACTAACACATAAAGATGTGGCGAATTACAAATCTGATGGACAAGGCAATGGACAAGGAATTACTCTATTAGGAAGGAATAAGGAAAAATATAGTAAAATACAGTTAGGAAAATGTAACAGGAATGACCTTAATAATCAAAAAGCGGACTATCGACATAAAGGAACGCGAGAAAAAGAGTGTAAAAATCGGAAAATAAAGGATAGCAAATTGTTAATCGGGACTTGGAATGTGAGAGGAACTTACACAGCAGGAGCGCTTAGACAGGTAGTAAGAGAAGCTAAGCAGTATAAGATGGACATTGTTGCCCTGCAAGAGACAAAACAATCAGGAACAGATATTGTAAATATAGATAGTATGATTTTATTTAAAAGTGGTGGAAGAGACCGCAGGATGAGAGTGGGATTTCTTGTAGAAGAAACTATTAAAAAGAGCGTGATGAAATTCAGTCCTATAACAGACCGAATGTGTTCTATAAGATTGAGAGGAAAAGATAGAAATATTACTATTATTAATATACACGCCCCCTCGGAAGACAAACAGGAGGACGAAAAAGAACTGTATTATAAGATGTTGGCGAATGAGTCTGAAAAAATACCGAAACGTGACATAAAAATTGTAATTGGGGATTGCAATGCTATGATAGGGAAGGAGATTATATATAGAACAATAATAGGGATTCACAGTAAACATGACTTGTCGAATGACAATGGGCAGCGATTGATTAACTTTGCAGCAGAACGGGATACGGTAATAAGGAGCACACAAATTGAAAGAAAGGAAATTTATAAAGGAACCTGGAAATCCCCCAACGGAAGAGTAGTTAATCAAATAGATCACGTGCTAATAGAAAGAAAGCACCTACACAAAATTACAAATGTAAGAAGTATGAGAGGAGCCGCGGCTGACTCTGATCACTCCCTCGTTAAAGCCACATGTAAGAACCTATTAGAGAGTTCTGGGAATTTTAAGAAGAACGTAAAGAGAAAAAGAAAATATGATATAGAAAAGTTACAGGAGCTAAGAACACGAGATGAGTACCAACAAGCTATAAATAAAAGATTAGAGAAAACGTGCCTAGTAGAAGAAATCGATGATAAGTGGACGCAGCTAAAACAGATAATAGAAGATACGAATGAAACTGTAATACCATCAACAACAATGCAGTCAAAGGGAAAAGACTGGTATGATGAAGAATGCGAGAAATGTGAAGCAGAAAAAAAGAAGTTCAGGTTACTTATGCTAACAAATGGCAGTGATCTAAATATCGAAAACTACAAGAGAATAAGGAGAAAAATGAAAGAATTATGCAGAAAAAAGAAGAGACAATATAATGAAAACGTCGTAAGGGAAATAGAAGAAAAGTTTAGAAATAAGGAGATTAAGTCTTTCTACCAAGAAGCAAAGAAAATGGGGAGAGGATATTGTAATAGGCAAATATTTTTGAAAAACAAAGATGGAACGTTAATAGCAGACAAAGACAAAATACTAGAAACGGGAAAGATCACTTTGTTAACCTGTTGAATGAGGAGGAGATAGAAAATCAAGAAACTCAATTAGTGACGGACGGTGACGCAGATAGTTTGGAAGTTCCTACACATGAAGAAATAGAAATCATAGTACAAAACATGAAGAACAATCGAAGCCCTGGAGAAAGCAATATAACAGCAGAAATGTTAAAAGTTGGAGGAAAAAAGCTTAGAAGAAAGATCCACGAAATGATGAGAGAAATATGGCTAAAATAACGAATGCCGGTAGACTGGTCAAATGCTTTAATATGTCCAATATACAGGGTGAGTCAAGCTCAACGCCTCGGACTCTTGTGACTAAACGATACCACACTTTGAAAAATCGACTTTGCAAGTGTATGTAGGTCGAACTGGACTACATTTTAAAAATAGTTACTTTTATACAGGGTGTCTAATGAAAGCGTGACATATCAAAGTTATGATTCTTTAAATGGAACACCCTGTATATTATTGCATATTTAGATTCCCGGGTGCATTTTAGTGTGACTTTATGTATTACACATGGGACTTTAAGCGAACTGTTTAGGTGCAAATAACAATTTTGGGTATAGGCAGATGTCAGAAAAAAATTGAATATCGCAGCTACTATCAATCTTAGAGGGCCATGACTTTGCCGTTTTACTAAGCATGAAATGTGTCACCTTACATTAGACGGTCGAGTTCGAATTACATTTGTACTTGGAGAAATCGGTAGATCAATTTAAGGAAGCTTCAATCAAAGGTAACTTGATTTTTTCAAATAGGAATGCATAATTTTTTTATACGATCAAATGTGCAATTTGATAGGCTTTCTAATTATATCAGGCAGTGAATATAAATCTATGGTAGTTTTTATTAAATTTCGAGATCAAATCAGTGTTTTTCAATTTCCCTACCTATAGACAAACTAGCAGGCCATGAAATATAAACAAAATCTTATTCAGATAGAAGAAAACAACTAACTTAGCAAAAAGATCCAGCAGAACTAGAGTAAAAGAACAAGATTATAAAAATTCCCTACAACAAATCAACTCTAACCAGAAACAACGGCGGTAACATGTCTAATATTAAACAGAAGCTGGAGTACGACAGAAATGGATCATTTTCACATCCTACTAGCGACTGCAATGTACTAGAGATTAAAAATTTCCAAAATCACGAAACACTTTGAAATGGAAGCAAATCTTTCGGCGATCGTTGCCGTCAGTCTAATATCCTCAGAACGCAATTTCACATTTAATGGTATAAAACGGTAGTCATTTCCGTCAAAGTCAAAAGTAATGATACCTCTCACTGTTGTCCTTTAAATTTTTCAGCATCTATTAGCAAGGTCGCAAAAAAAGGAATACTGGAGGAAAGAGGAAGGAAAATAATATTTTAATTTTCTGCCAGGTAAATTATGTTTAATAATTTGAGCAGATTTTTAATTTATTCTTCATTTTCAACAATCTTGCTTATGAGTACTGATGAATTTGCAGAACTCCAGCCAGAGGTATCGGTTACTATTTTTCTAAATCATGAAATGTGAAATTTTATTCTGAAGCTATTAAACTGCCAGCAACATTAGTGGTAGATTTTCTTTCATTTCAAAATTCACAATGGTTTTTTGAATCTTCAATCTTTAGAATATTGTAGTAGCCGGTATGCTGTGAAAAATATCCATTTCTGTCGTACTCCAGCTGCTTTTTGACCTTAGATGTGTAATGTCTGTTATTTCTGGTTAGAATTGATTTGTTGTAAGTCATTTTCGTAACTTTGTCCCTTTACTCTAGTTCCTCCGTAACTATCTGCTAAGTTAGTTGTTTTGCTCCATCTGAACAGTCTTTTGTTTATATTTCATGGCCTGCTAAGTTGCTTATAGGTAGGAAAATTGAAAAACACCGGTTTTACTGAAAATTTGAAATTAAATCAAAACTACGAGAGATTGATATTCACAACTGCATATCATTAGAAAGCTTATCAAATTGCACATTTGATTGTATAAAAAAAATTATGCATTCCCATTTGAAAAAATCGAGTTACTTTTGATTAAAGTTTCCTTAATTGATCTACCGGTTTCTCCAAGGACAAATGTAATTCAAACTCGACCGTCTAAAGTAAATTGACACATTTCATGCTTAGTAACACGGCAAAGTCACAGCCCTCTAAGATTTATAATAACTGCGATATTCAATTTTTTTCTGACATCTACCTATACCCAAAACTGTGATTTGCACCTAAACGGTTCGCTTAAAGTTCCATGTGTGATACATAAAGTCACACTAAAATGTACCCGAGAATCTAAATATGCAATAATATATAGGGTATTCCATTTGAAAAAACATAACTTTGATATGTCACGCTTTTATTAGACACCCTGTATAAAATTCATTATTTTTAAAATGTAGTCGAATTCGACCTACATACATTCGCAAAGCGATTTTTCGAAAAGTGGTGTCGTTTGGTCACAAGAGTCCGAGGCGTTGAGCTTGACTCACCCTGTATAAGAAGGGTGACCCAACAGTATGCGAAAATTATAGAGGTATTGCCCTTTTAGACACATGCTACAAGGTACTGGGACAGATAATAAGAAAGAGGCTGGGCGGTTACGCAGAAACAATTTTAGGGGAATATCAGGCTGGATTCAGAAGCGGCAGGAGTACGACAGATCAAATATTTGTTCTCAAGGAACTACAAATAACAAGCTATGAATATAAAATGGAAATACACGTGCTCTTCATAGACTTTAAACAAGCCTATGATAGTATAAACAGAGAGAGAATATATGAAGCAATGGTGCAGCTAGGAATTTTAGGAAAACTCATAAGGCTAATAAGAATGACATTACAAAACACCAAGAACAAAATTACATGGATGGGAAGTGAGTCACAGGAACTTGAAGTGAGAAAAGGACTTAGACAAGGCGATCCTCTATCAACGATACTCTTTAACTTGACGCTTGAAGCAATAATTAGAAGAAGCAAAATCAAGACGATTGGAACCATATTTAATAACGAACACCAATGTATAGCATATGCAGATGACCTAACACTAGTAGCAAAAACAAAGAAAGAACTAGAGAAAATTACGGCAAGGATAGCTGCGGAAGCAAGGAGATTTGGAATGGAGATAAACCAAAGTAAGACAAAATAATATATGGTCATGGGACAAATAGAAACCACTTCCGATGATCAATCGAACCTAACTTTTACGGCCAATAACATGGAATATACTTTTGAAAGGACTACGGAATTTATGTATCTAGGGGTAATCATAGAGCAAAAAGGACAAGAGAAACAAGAAATACAGGCAAGGATCATCCAAGGAAACCAGAAGTATGGAGCCCTGAAAAATCTTATGAAATCCAAATATGTATCCAGAAAAACCAAAGAGAGAATTTATACAACTGTTATAAGACCAACAGCGACATATGCTTGTGAGACGTGGACTATGAACAAAGAGGAGGAAGAAAAAATTATAAGATGGGAAGGAAAAATGTTAAGAGCTATTTATGGAGGCGTAAGGACAAACGAGGGATGGAGGAGAAGAACAAACCAGGAACTGGAAGACATGTATGAGAACCCCAATATTATAGCAGTCATCAAAGCGCAGAGAATAAGGTGGCTGGGACATGTGGAGAGGATGAATGGGACGAGAATGGCAAAACTAGTTCTCAACCGGAGACCAATAGGGAAAAAAGGAAGGGTAGACCAAGGGAGAGATGGCTGAAGAAGGCAGAAGACGATTTAAAGAAAATTAATGTTAAACACTGGAAAGAGAAGACGACAGACAGAACTAAGTGGCGTGGAATAGTCCAGGATATACTTAGAAATAGGTGGTGAAAGTATCCAAAGACAATTCTAAGTTATATAAATTTTAGCGGTGTAAGATCAGACTGTACTCATTTCTGCCCTAGGCCTTCATGGCCTGTTGTGCAAACTAATAAAATAATAATAAATATTACATTATATTACATTATAGTATATTATGTTACATTATATTACATTATATTACATTATATTACATTACATTACATTATATTACATAATATTACATTACAGATAATAGAATAAAACTTTGGGAAACGTGTTCTAAAATTCGCAGGGTATTTTGGAATAGGTGGCATAAAGATTATTTTGACTAAGTTACAACAAAGACCTATTTGGATACATTCTGAAAATATCCAGCCCGGTAATATGGATGATAATCTTCTTCCATTGCGTTGGAGGTTAGCACGAGTTACTGAAGTACTTCTAGGCAAGGATGGAAAGGTTAGAATAGTTATTGTAAGAACAAAAGAGGGAATACTTACTAGGGCCGTATCTAAAGTTTGCCCTCTTCCTTATGAAAATTAAAAATTTGTTGAGATCCTTTTAGTGTCGGTGGAGGATGTTGGATTTTGAACACTAGGTATATATGTACATAATATTATTTAAGGAAAGGAGAAGGGTGCGTGTTTGGTGAAATTGTCAAGTAGCGAAAAAAGAAGTAAAAAATGTCAGATAGCACTTTTTCACAGATATAAGTTATTTTTATTAGCAAATAACTCAGGTCCACACTAACTGGCATTTGCAAACAATCGCCATTGTATGTACGTGTTTTGAAAGAAGCGACAATAAAGGGAAGTTAAGTGGTCTATACTTCTTTCATGGTCCTTCGAGCAATCCCCCTGAACAAGGGCTTTGGACAGACAAGGTATAACAAGGTATAACCCCCGAAACCCCCACAGTAACATAATGTAATATAATGTAACATAATGTAATATAATGTAATATAATGCAACATAATGTAACATAATGTAATATAATGTAATATAATGTAACATAATGTAATATAATGTAACATAATGTAATATAATGTAACATAACGTAACATAATGGAATATAATGTAATATAATGTAACATAATGTAATATAAAGTAACATAATGTAACATAATGTAATATAATGTAACATAATGTATCATAATGTAACATAATGGAATATAATGTAATATAATGTAACATAATGTAATATAAAGTAACATAATGTAATATAATGTAACATAATGTAATATAATGTAATATAATGTATCATAATATAGTATAATGTAATATAATGTAACATAATGTAATATAATGTAATTTAATGTAATATAATGTAACATAATGTAACATAATGTAATATAATGTAATATAATGTAACATAATGTAATGTAAAAGATGTCAGATAGCACTTTTTCACAGATATAAGTTATTTTTATTAGCAAATAACTCAGGTCCACACTAACTGGCATCTGCAAACAATCGCCATTGTATGTACGTGTTTTGAAAGAAGCGACAATAAAGGGAAGTTAAGTGGTCTATACTTCTTTCATGGTCCTTCGAGCAATCCCCCTGAACAAGGGCTTTGGACAGACAAGGTATAACAAGGTATAACCCCCGAAACCCCCCCAGTAACATAATGTAATATAATGTAACATAATGTAATATAATGTAATATAATGCAACATAATGTAACATAATGTAATATAATGTAATATAATGTAATATAATGTACTATAATGTAATATAATGTAACATAATGTAATATAATGTAACATAATGTAATATAATGTAACATAACGTAACATAATGGAATATAATGTAATATAATGTAACATAATGTAATATAAAGTAACATAATGTAACATAATGTAATATAATGTAACATAATGTATCATAATGTAACATAATGGAATATAATGTAACGTAATGTAATATAAAGTAACATAATGTAATATAATGTAACATAATGTAATATAATGTATCATAATGTAATATAATGTAACATAATGTAATATAATGTAATTGAATGTAATATAATGTAACATAATGTAATATAATGTAACATAATGTAATATAATGTAACATAATGTAATATAATATAACATAATGTAATATAATGTAACATAATGTAAGATAATGTAACATAATGTAATATAATGTAACATAGTGTAATATAATGTAACATAATGTAACATAATATAATATAACGTAACATAATGTAATATAATGTAACATAGTGTAACATAATGTAAAATAATGTAATATAATGTAACATAATGTAATATAATGTAACTGTTGGATTTTGAACACTAGGTATATATGTACATAATATTATTTAAGGAAAGGAGAAGGGTGCGTGTTTGGGGAAATTGTCAAGTAGACAAGCGAAAAAAAAAGTAAAAAATGTCAGATAGCACTTTTTCACAGATATAAGTTATTTTTATTAGCAAATAACTCAGGTCCACACTATCTGACATTTGCAAACAATCGCCATTGTATGTACGTGTTTTGAAAGAAGCGACAATAAAGGGAAGTTAAGTGGTCTATACTTCTTTCATGATCCTTCGAGCAATCCCCCTGAACAAGGGCTTTGGACAGACAAGGTATAACAAGGTATAACCCCCGCAACCCCCACATTTTCTGGTCAACGTTCGAGCCGGATCACACCAGTAAAGGATTAAGGATAATTTGAAAGGCGAAATCCAAAAATTCGTCAAGGAAGGCACAAGAGAACACTTTCTGGAGGAAAAGCAGCCCAAGAAGGGCGGAAAAGGTATATTTTCAAAAGGAAACTGTGCTTCGGCGCATATCAGCAGTGGCAGCGCTGCAGTGGGCATCAGTAGGTACCAAGAAAACCAGAAGTGACTGGAAGTTCAAAGTGGAAGCAACTCAGGTCAGATAATTCCATAGAAATAGGATTGTTGCAATTCCAGAGACTTGTACATATATAGGATAGTATAATTTTGTATTTTCATAGTTTTCAAAATGTCTCATCATAGTTTAGATTTGGAAGATGTAGAGGCTAGAAAAAGGTTTTTAATTAATAAGAGATCTAGAGTTAAGGCCTCAATCACTAGGGTAGAAACTTTCTTAGATCATTCTGACGAGGATACAGATAATAATGATTTCAAAGTAAGAGAGCAGTATTTAATACAGGCTTTTGAAAATTATTGTACTACTCAGACAGAATTAGAAGATTTAGATGAGGGTTGCGCAAATGACAGAGAGGTGGTCGAGGAAAAGTATCTCACTTTACTATCAAATTTGAAACGCAAAGTGAAACAATTATCTCAATCTAGTGGTTATGAATCACAAGCCGGGTCACATCAACATAATGGTAATGTGCAACAATCCAACATTCTACCTATTCATGCTAATAATATGGTAAATTTGCCTAGTATAAGTATTCCTTCTTTTTCTGGAAAATATGAGGAATGGATTGGTTTTTTTAACTTATTTACAGCACTTATAGATGCAAATAGTTCTCTCTCAAATATCCAAAAGTTCATATATTTGAAATCTTCAGTGATAGGTGAACCTCTCAAAATGATTAGTGAATTACCACTAACAAATGGAAATTATAACATAGCCTTGAATACTCTTAACGATAGGTATCAGAACCGAATGTTCATTATAAACAGACATTTACAATCACTGACAGAGATGGATTCAATGCAAAATAGTGATGGTAAAAAACTCAGAGGGTTTTTGATTCAAGTCAAGCAGAACGTTAATTCACTTAAGGTACTAGGGCTTCCGGTAGAGTCATGGGATGTTCTTTTGATATATTTACTTTTGAAAAAATTAGATTTCCATACTAGGCAAGCCTTTGAATTCGAACGAGGGGATAAAAAAGAACTACCAAAATTAGATGAATTTTTGAAACTTTTGGAAAAAAGGTGCAACGCTTTAGAAAGTATAGCAAATTCAGAATATACTACCCGGATTAAACCAAGAGTCAGTAACTACATAGCTCATACTTCTCATGTTTCCACAAGTGAAACTAATGGGAATAATCAAAAGAAGGGTTTCACTCTAGGGAATGCTGTATGTAGTTATTGTAACAAAAAGGGTCATACTATTTACATGTGTTTAAAGTTCAAAGATTTAAATGTATGTGAGCGCAGAAAGTTTGTGCAAGAGAACCGGTTGTGCTACAACTGCATTGTATCAAAAACTAGTGTGAGATATTGCTCATCTACGGGTTGTACGGTGTGCCGACGGAGGCACCACACTCTATTACATGAAGGTGAAAACGTAAACAATTATGCTAATACTAATGTGAATGGTTTTGAACAAGAAAGGGCACTGTCTGTAGGTACTTCAGAACATGAGAATGAACCATTTCATAGCCAACAGATTGAACAACAAAATGAAGCTCAAGAGGTGTCACTAGTTTCCGGATCTACATCAAAATCTAATGGTCACAGTAGTGTGTTGCTAGCTACAGCACAATTTTGGTTGATTGGTAGAAATGGGGTAAAAATACAAGTGCGGGCTCTTTTAGACTCAGCATCACAAAATTCATTCATCACCCATGATTTGTATCGCAGGTTAGGTCTTCGTGCAGGGAATAAAGAGGTTGTTATAGGTGGGGTAGGAAACAAAGTAACAAAAATAAATCGACAAGTTTCCGTCATGCTACAATCAAAGGTTACACACTATGAAAGATATTTTGTTGCTAGCATTTTGGATGAAATAACGTGCAACTTGCCCCAAGTGTCTATAGATAAAAATCTTTTAAAAATACCGTCAGGGATTATATTGGCAGATGACCAATATTTTAAGTCAGCTCCTGTAGATGTACTCTTAGGGTTCAGCACTAGAATATCGCCAGTCAAGTATAGTATCAGCTATGAATGTATGTTTGCATTCATTTGAAAAAGAGGATGAGTTAGATGAGTTGTTACCAAAGTTTTGGAAGCAGGAAGAGTTTGAGGGGGATAATCATTTGTTGACTGAGGATAATGAAGAATGTGAAAGAATATTTTTAAATACTACACTGAGATGTCAGGATGGACCATTTCAGGTGAATCTCGCAATAAAGGATAAAAATATGTGTTTGACATTGGGCGATTCATTTGGCTTGGCAAAACAAAGGTTTTTAAATCTGGAACGAAAACTTGCAAAAAATAGGGATTTATTTGAACACTATAAGGCTTTCATAGATGAATATGTTGAGCTGGGACATGGTAAATACATTGACTTGAGTGAAGATAATGGTGAAAATATTATAACTAGGAATTTTTGGCCACATCATCCGATAATAATTAGGGAAGAAAGTGTATCAACGCGCCTTCGAGTAGTATTTGATGCCTCAATGAAAACGAAGACAGGTGTATCATTGAATGATATAATGTACAAAGGTTTTACAGTACAGCCTGACTTATTTGATATTTTAGTTAGGTTCCGTACATATCGGTATGTGTTAACAGCTGATATAAGAAAAATTTATAGGATGATTCTTGTCAACCCAGAACATAGATACTTACAAAACATATTATGGCGTGATTCATCTAGCGAGACCCTTAAATGCATTGAGTTACAAACAGTAACATATGGCACAAATTTTGCACCATATTTGGCTACGCGATGTTTGGTTCATCTAGCTCAGCATCAGGAAAATTATCCTTTGTTTGTGTGGGGCAAATGACTGGGTTAGTGTAAATCAACTGCGCGATGAATTAATAGCCCTTCTATCCTCCACTAATTTTTCGTTACATAAATGGGGCTCAAATCATAAGGACCTTTTGAATATTGATAATGAACTACAGGGCGATTTGCACATCAATGATTGTGTTTCTAGTAAGATCTTTGGAATAGCGTGGAACTAAGAGAGCGATTTGTTTAAAATTATATTACCTCAAGATGACCTCAGACTTAATGTTACTAAAAGACATGTTTTATCAAGCATTGCAAAATTGTTTGATCCTTTGGAATTTGTAGGACCTATAATAATGCCAGCAAAACTTCTTATGCAAAAGATTTGGATTAGTAAAATTGGATGGGATGACAAATTGCCTGATGACTTAGGGGGAATATGGGAAGAGTTCTCACAGAATGTGAGTATAATAAAGTTCATGGCTATACCACGTTGGATTTTTTTGAAAAACAAATTAAAGAGGTACAAATACATGTTTTTTTAGAACTTATGAAGAAATATCTACAGTACTGTCACTGATTGAGGCCCTTTTGAATTCAAGGACTTTGTGTGAAGTATCTAATGACTCGTTAGATCTTAGCTGTTAACTCCAGCACATTTTTTAATAGGTTAGATCTTAGCTGTTTAACTCCAGCACATTTTTTAATAGGGGATAGCATGTTTTCTTTCCCAGCAAGGGATTTGTCACAGATACCAGATAATAGAGTAAAACTTTGGGAACAGTGTTCTAAAATTCGCAGGGTGTTTTGGAATAGGTGGCATAAATGTAATATAATGTAATATAATGTGAGATAATGTAATATAATGTAACGTAATGTAATATAATGTAATATAATGTAACATAATGTAATATAATGTAATATAATGTAACATAATGTAACACAATGTAATATAATGTAACATAATGTAATATAATGTAATATAGTGTAATATAATGTAACATAATGTAATATATTGTAATATAATGTAACATAATGTAATATAATGTAACATAATGTAACATAATGTAATATAATGTAACATAATGTAACATAATGTAACATAATGTAATATAATGTAATATAATGTAACATAATGTAATATAATGTAACATAATGTAATATAATGTAACACAATGTAACATAATGTAACATAATGTAATATAATGTAAGATAATGTAAGATAATGTAATATAATGCAACATAATGTAATATAATGTAACATAATGTAATATAATGTAATATAATGTAACATAATGTAATATAATGTAACATAATTTAATGTAATGTAACATAATGTAATATAATGTAACATAATGTAACATAATGTAATATAATGTACTATAATGTAATATAATGTAACATAATGTAATATAATTGAATATAATGCAACATAATGTAATATAATGTAACATAACGTAACATAATGTAATATAATGTAACATAATGTAAGATAATGTAATATAAAGTAACATAATGTAACATAATGTAATATAATGTAACATAATGTAACATAACGTATCATAATGTAACATAATGGAATATAATGTAATATAATGTAACATAATGTAATATAAAGTAACATAATGTAATATAATGTAACATAATGTAATATAATGTATCATAATGTAGTATAATGTAACATAATGTAATATAATGTAATTTAATGTAATATAATGTAACATAATGTAACATAATGTAATATAATGTAATATAATGTAACATAATGTAATATAATGTAACATAATGTAATGTAAAAAATGTCAGATAGCACTTTTTCACAGATATAAGTTATTTTTATTAGCAAATAACTCAGGTCCACACTAACTGGCATTTGCAAACAATCGCCATTGTATGTACGTGTTTTGAAAGAAGCGACAATAAAGGGAAGTTAAGTGGTCTATACTTCTTTCATGGTCCTTCGAGCAATCCCCCTGAACAAGGGCTTTGGACAGACAAGGTATAACAAGGTATAACCCCCGAAACCCCCACAGTAACATAATGTAATATAATGTAACATAATGTAATATAATGTAATATAATGCAACGTAATGTAACATAAAGTAATATAATGTAATATAATGTACTATAATGTAATATAATGTAACATAATGTAATATAATGTAATATAATGTATCATAATGTAGTATAATGTAATATAATGTAACATAATGTAATATAATGTAATTTAATGTAAGATAATGTAACATAATGTAATATAATGTAATATAATGTAACATAATGTAATATAATGTAACATAATGTAATATAATGTAACATAATGTAATATAATATAACATAATGTAATATAATGTAACATAATGTAATATAATGTAACATAGTGTAATATAATGTAACATAATGTAACATAATATAATATAATGTAACATAATGTAATATAATGTAACATAATGTAATATAATGTAACATAGTGTAACATAATGTAAAATAATGTAATATAATGTAACATAATGTAATATAATGTAACTGTTGGATTTTGAACACTAGGTATATATGTACATAATATTATTTAAGGAAAGGAGAAGGGTGCGTGTTTGGGGAAATTGTCAAGTAGACAAGCGAAAAAAAAAAGTAAAAAATGTCAGATAGCACTTTTTCACAGATATAAGTTATTTTTATTAGCAAATAACTCAGGTCCACACTATCTGGCATTTGCAAACAATCGCCATTGTATCTACGTGTTTTGAAAGAAGCGACAATAAAGGGAAGTTAAGTGGTCTATACTTCTTTCATGATCCTTCGAGCAATCCCCCTGAACAAGGGCTTTGGACAGACAAGGTATAACAAGGTATAACCCCCGCAACCCCCACATTTTCTGGTCAACGTTCGAGCCGGATCACACCAGTAAAGGATTAAGGATAATTTGAAAGGCGAAATCCAAAAATTCGTCAAGGAAGGCACAAGAGAACACTTTCTGGAGGAAAAGCAGCCCAAGAAGGGCGGAAAAGGTATATTTTCAAAAGGAAACTGTGCTTCGGCGCATATCAGCAGTGGCAGCGCTGCAGTGGGCATCAGTAGGTACCAAGAAAACCAGAAGTGACTGGAAGTTCAAAGTGGAAGCAACTCAGGTCAGATAATTCCATAGAAATAGGATTGTTGCAATTCCAGAGACTTGTACATATATAGGATAGTATAATTTTGTATTTTCATAGTTTTCAAAATGTCTCATCATAGTTTAGATTTGGAAGATGTAGAGGCTAGAAAAAGGTTTTTAATTAATAAGAGATCTAGAGTTAAGGCCTCAATCACTAGGGTAGAAACTTTCTTAGATCATTCTGACGAGGATACAGATAATAATGATTTCAAAGTAAGAGAGCAGTATTTAATACAGGCTTTTGAAAATTATTGTACTACTCAGACAGAATTAGAAGATTTAGATGAGGGTTGCGCAAATGACAGAGAGGTGGTCGAGGAAAAGTATCTCACTTTACTATCAAATTTGAAACGCAAAGTGAAACAATTATCTCAATCTAGTGGTTATGAATCACAAGCCGGGTCACATCAACATAATGGTAATGTGCAACAATCCAACATTCTACCTATTCATGCTAATAATATGGTAAATTTGCCTAGTATAAGTATTCCTTCTTTTTCTGGAAAATATGAGGAATGGATTGGTTTTTTTAACTTATTTACAGCACTTATAGATGCAAATAGTTCTCTCTCAAATATCCAAAAGTTCATATATTTGAAATCTTCAGTGATAGGTGAACCTCTCAAAATGATTAGTGAATTACCACTAACAAATGGAAATTATAACATAGCCTTGAATACTCTTAACGATAGGTATCAGAACCGAATGTTCATTATAAACAGACATTTACAATCACTGACAGAGATGGATTCAATGCAAAATAGTGATGGTAAAAAACTCAGAGGGTTTTTGATTCAAGTCAAGCAGAACGTTAATTCACTTAAGGTACTAGGGCTTCCGGTAGAGTCATGGGATGTTCTTTTGATATATTTACTTTTGAAAAAATTAGATTTCCATACTAGGCAAGCCTTTGAATTCGAACGAGGGGATAAAAAAGAACTACCAAAATTAGATGAATTTTTGAAACTTTTGGAAAAAAGGTGCAACGCTTTAGAAAGTATAGCAAATTCAGAATATACTACCCGGATTAAACCAAGAGTCAGTAACTACATAGCTCATACTTCTCATGTTTCCACAAGTGAAACTAATGGGAATAATCAAAAGAAGGGTTTCACTCTAGGGAATGCTGTATGTAGTTATTGTAACAAAAAGGGTCATACTATTTACATGTGTTTAACGTTCAACGATTTAAATGTATGTGAGCGCAGAAAGTTTGTGCAAGAGAACCGGTTGTGCTACAACTGCATTGTATCAAAAACTAGTGTGAGATATTGCTCATCTACGGGTTGTAGGGTGTGCTGACGGAGGCACCACACTCTATTACATGAAGGTGAAAACGTAAACAGTTATGCTAATACTAATGTGAATGGTTTTGAACAAGAAAGGGCACTGTCTGTAGGTACTTCAAAACATGAGAATGAACCACTTCATAGCCAACAGATTGAACAAAAAAATGAAGCTCAGGAGGTGTCACTAGTTTCCGGATCTACATCAAAATCTAATGGTCACAGTAGTGAGTTGCTAGCTACAGCACAATTTTGGTTGATTGGTAGAAATGGGGAAAAAATACAAGTGCGGGCTCTTTTAGACTCAGCATCACAAAATTCATTCATCACCCATGATTTGTATCGCAGGTTAGGCCTTCGTGCAGGGAATAAAGAGGTTGTTATAGGTGGGGTAGGAAACAAAGTAACAAAAATAAATCGACAAGTTTCCGTCATGCTACAATCAAAGGTTACACACTATGAAAGATATTTTGTTGCTAGCATTTTGGATGAAATAACGTGCAACTTGCCCCAAGTGTCTATAGATAAAAATCTTTTAAAAATACCGTCAGGGATTATATTGGCAGATGACCAATATTTTAAGTCAGCTCCTGTAGATGTACTCTTAGGAGCAGATGTGTATTTTGATTTGCTGAGTCCTGGATTAATTAAATTTGGTGAAACCCTGCCAACATTACAAAACACATATTTGGGTTGGGTTTTAGCAGGTTCAGCACTAGAATATCGCCAGTCAAGTATAGTATCAGCTATGAATGTATGTTTGCATTCATTTGAAAAAGAGGATGAGTTAGATGAGTTGTTACCAAAGTTTTGGAAGCAGGAAGAGTTTGAGGGGGATAATCATTTGTTGACTGAGGATAATGAAGAATGTGAAAAAATATTTTTAAATACTACACTGAGATGTCAGGATGGACCATTTCAGGTGAATCTCGCAATAAAGGATAAAAATATGTGTTTGACATTGGGCGATTCATTTGGCTTGGCAAAACAAAGGTTTTTAAATCTGGAACGAAAATTTGCAAAAAATAGGGATTTATTTGAACACTATAAGGCTTTCATAGATGAATATGTTGAGCTGGGACATGGTAAATACATTGACTTGAGTGAAGATAATGGTGAAAATATTATAACTAGGAATTTTTGGCCACATCATCCGATAATAATTAGGGAAGAAAGTGTATCAACGCGTCTTCGAGTAGTATTTGATGCCTCAATGAAAACGAAGACAGGTGTATCATTGAATGATATAATGTACAAAGGTTTTACAGTACAGCCTGACTTATTTGATATTTTAGTTAGGTTCCGTACATATCGGTATGTGTTAACAGCTGATATAAGAAAAATTTATAGGATGATTCTTGTCAACCCAGAACATAGATACTTACAAAACATATTATGGCGTGATTCATCTAGCGAAACCCTTAAATGAATTGAGTTACAAACAGTAACATATGGCACAAATTTTGCACCATATTTGGCTACGCGATGTTTGGTTCATCTAGCTCAGCATCAGGAAAATTATCCTTTGTTTGTGTGGGGCAAATGACTGGGTTAGTGTAAATCAACTGCGCGATGAATTAATAGCCCTTCTATCCTCCACTAATTTTTCGTTACATAAATGGGGCTCAAATCATAAGGACCTTTTGAATATTGATAATGAACTACAGGGCGATTTGCACATCAATGATTGTGTTTCTAGTAAGATCTTTGGAATAGCGTGGAACTAAGAGAGCGATTTGTTTAAAATTATATTACCTCAAGATGACCTCAGACTTAATGTTACTAAAAGACATGTTTTATCAAGCATTGCAAAATTGTTTGATCCTTTGGAATTCGTAGGACCTATAATAATGCCAGCAAAACTTCTTATGCAAAAGATTTGGATTAGTAAAATTGGATGGGATGACAAATTGCCTGATGACTTAGGGGGAATATGGGAAGAGTTCTCACAGAATGTGAGTATAATAAAGTTCATGGCTATACCACGTTGGATTTTTTTGAAAAACAAATTAAAGAGGTTCAAATACATGTTTTTTTAGAACTTATGAAGAAATATCTACAGTACTGTCACTGATTGAGGCCCTTTTCAATTCAAGGACTTTGTGTGAAGAATCTAATGACTCGTTAGATCTTAGCTGTTTAACTCCAGCACATTTTTTAATAGGTTAGATCTTAGCTGTTTAACTCCAGCACATTTTTTAATAGGGGATAGCATGTTTTCTTTCCCAGCAAGGGATTTGTCACAGATACCAGATAATAGAGTAAAACTTTGGGAACAGTGTTCTAAAATTCGCAGGGTGTTTTGGAATAGGTGGCATAAATGTAATATAATGTAATATAATGTGAGATAATGTAATATAATGTAACGTAATGTAATATAATGTAACATAATGTAATATAATGTAACATAATGTAACACAATGTAATATAATGTAACATAATGTAATATAATGTAATATAGTGTAATATAATGTAACATAATGTAATATATTGTAATATAATATAATATAATGTAACATAATGTAATATAATGTAACATAATGTAATATAATGTAATATAATGTAACATAATGTAACATAATGTAATATAATGTAACATAATGTAATATAATGTAACACAATGTAACATAATGTAACATAATGTAATATAATGTAAGATAATGTAAGATAATGTAATATAATGCAACATAATGTAATATAATGTAACATAATGTAATATAATGTAATATAATGTAACATAATGTAACATAATGTAATATAATGTAATATAATGTAATATAATGTAACATAATGTAATATAATGTAACATAATGTAATATAATGTAACATAATGTAACATAATGTAATATAATCTGCTGCTGTATGTAGTTATTGTAACAAAAAGGGTCATACTATTTACATGTGTTTAAAGTTCAAAGATCTAAATGTATGTGAGCGCAAAAACTTTGTGCAAGAGAACCGGTTGTGTTACAACTGCATTGGATCAAAACATAGTGTGAGATATTGCTCATCTACGGGTTGTAGGGTGTGCCGACGGAGGCACTACACTCTATGACATGAAGGTGAAAACGTAAACAATTATGCTAATACTAATGTGAATGGTTTTGAACAAGAAAGGGCACTGTCTGTAGGTACTTCAGAACATGATAATGAACCATTTCATAGCCAACAGATTGAACAAAAAAATGAAGCTCGGGAGGTGTCACTAGTTTCAGGATCTACATCAAAATCTCATGGTCACAGTAGTGTGTTGCTAGCTACAGCACAATTTTGGTTGATTGGTAGAAATGGGGTAAAAATACAAGTGCGGGCTCTTTTAGACTCAGCATCACAAAATTCATTCATCACCCATGATTTGTATCGCAGGTTAGGTCTTCGTGCAGGGAATAAAGAGGTTGTTATAGGTGGGGTAGGAAACAAAGTAACAAAAATAAATCGACAAGTTTCCGTCATGCTACAATCAAAGGTTACACACTATGAAAGATATTTTGTTGCTAGCATTTTGGATGAAATAACGTGCAACTTGCCCCAAGTGTCTATAGATAAAAATCTTTTAAAAATACCGTCAGGGATTATATTGGCAGATGACCAATATTTTAAGTCAGCTCCTGTAGATGTACTCTTAGGAGCAGATGTGTATTTTGATTTGCTGAGTCCTGGATTAATTAAATTTGGTGAAACCCTGCCAACATTGCAAAACACATATTTGGGTTGGGTTTTAGCAGGTTCAGCACTAGAATATCGCCAGTCAAGTATAGTATCAGCTATGAATGTATGTTTGCATTCATTTGAAAAAGAGGATGAGTTAGATGAGTTGTTACCAAAGTTTTGGAAGCAGGAAGAGTTTGAGGGGGATAATCATTTGTTGACTGAGGATAATGAAGAATGTGAAAAAATATTTTTAAATACTACACTGAGATGTCAGGATGGACCATTTCAGGTGAATCTCGCAATAAATAGATAAAAATAGGGATTTATTTGAACACTATAAGGCTTTCATAGATGAATATGTTGAGCTGGGACATGGTAAATACATTGACTTGAGTGAAGATAATGGTGAAAATATTATAACTAGGAATTTTTGGCCACATCATCCGATAATAATTAGGGAAGAAAGTGTATCAACGCGTCTTCGAGTAGTATTTGATGCCTCAATGAAAACGAAGACAGGTGTATCATTGAATGATATAATGTACAAAGGTTTTACAGTACAGCCTGACTTATTTGATATTTTAGTTAGGTTCCGTACATATCGGTATGTGTTAACAGCTGATATAAGAAAGATTTATAGGATGATTCTTGTCAACCCAGAACATAGATACTTACAAAACATATTATGGCGTGATTCATCTAGCGAAACCCTTAAATGAATTGAGTTACAAACAGTAACATATGGCAAAAATTTGGACCATATTTGGCTACGCGATGTTTGGTTCATCTAGCTCAGCATCAGGAAAATTATCCTTTGTTTGTGTGGGGCAAATGACTGGGTTAGTGTAAATCAACTGCGCGATGAATTAATAGCCCTTCTATCCTCCACTAATTTTTCGTTACATAAATGGGGCTCAAATCATAAGGACCTTTTGAATATTGATAATGAACTACAGGGCGATTTGCACATCAAAGATTGTGTTTCTAGTAAGATCTTTGGAATAGCGTGGAACCAAGAGAGCGATTTGTTTAAAATTATATTACCTCAAGATGACCTCAGACTTAATGTTACTAAAAGACATGTTTTATCAAGCATTGCAAAATTGTTTGATCCTTTGGAATTTTTAGGACCTATAATAATGCCAGCAAAACTTCTTATGCAAAAGATTTGGATTAGTAAAATTGGATGGGATGACAAATTGCCTGATGACTTAGGGGGAATATGGGAAGAGTTCTCACAGAATGTGAGTATAATAAAGTTCATAGCTATACCACGTTGGGTTTTTTTGAAAAACAAATTAAAGAGGTACAAATACATGTTTTGTAGAACTTATGAAGAAATATCTACAGTACTGTCACTGATTGAGGCCCTTTTGAATTCAAGGACTTTGTGTGAAGTATCTAATGACTCGTTAGATCTTAGCTGTTTAACTCCAGCACATTTTTTAATAGGTTAGATCTTAGCTGTTTAACTCCAGCACATTTTTTAATAGGGGATAGCATGTTTTCTTTCCCAGCAAGGGATTTGTCACAGATACCAGATAATAGAATAAAACTTTGGAAACAGTGTTCTAAAATTCGCAGGGTGTTTTGGAATAGGTGGCATAAAGATTATTTTGACTAAGTTACAACAAAGACCTATTTGGATACATTCTGAGAATATCCAACCCGGTAATATGGATGGTAATCTTCCTCCATTGCATTGGAGGTTAGCACGCGTTACTGAAGTACTTCTAGGCAAGGATGGAAAGGTTAGAATAGTTACTGTAAGAACAAAAGAGGGAATACTTACTAGGGCCGTATCTAAAGTTTGCCCTCTTCCTTATGAAAATTAAAAATTTGTTGAGATCCTTTTAGTGTCGGGGAAGGATGTTGGATTTTGAACACTAGGTATATATGTACATAATATAATTTAAGGAAAGGAGAAGGGTGCGTGTTTTGGGAAAATTGTCAAGTGGACAAGCAAAAAAGTAAAAAATCTCAGATAGCACTTTTTCACAGATATAAGTTATTTTTATTAGCAAATAACTCAGGTCCACACTATCTGGCAGTTGCAAACAATCGCCTTTGTATGTACGTGTTTTGAAAGAAGCGACAATAAAGGGAAGTTAAGTGGTCTATACTTCTTTCATGGTCCTTCGAGCAACCCCCCTGAACAAGGGCTTTGGACAGACAAGGTATAACAAGGTATAACCCCCGAAACCCCCACACTACATATGCCAGGAACAGGTTTTACAGTGAATATGAAATAAAATTCTACTACACCTACATTCGCTTTAAATTTAACAGTTTGAGAAACTGATGTTTGTAAACATGGAAAGCAAGAAGCACGATTATGAATTAGTCGCATTAAAAGCCGAGTGCTGTCTTAATCGTAAAATACGTCATGCAAACCAATAATTTCACACAGATGTATTATATAAAGTATTATAAAGAAGCCCCACATCATGCTACATTGTGATCTTGTGTAGCCATATATAACATTTATATTAACAAAAAAATATATACTTCCTGGAAATTCACAATTCCATTTTCATAATTCCATTTGCTTGATCAATAATAGAACCATACATATAGCAGCACCTTACTGCTGATGCAGTTTATCCAAATAGATGCTTTTCAGCACAAAACCTGTATTTGTTGAACTGAAACCTTTTGACATGCGAGTTAAAACGTCGCTGCTTAATTCCTTACTCTCTGCATAAAAGCCGGAAACCACATTTTTAATTTCCCGACCAACAACGCTATCAGCTTCCAACAACTGTTGGTCCTTGTTTGTGTGCCAATACTTTATATTACCTTATATATTCACATTTACTATAGAAATTAATGTTCCGTTATTTAAAAATTCAAATACAATACACATCCATAATCTCAGGTCATACACCAACCTGTACTTAGAGCTTTATTCCACAATCCTAGATTGTATTTCCTGCATATTGTGACATTCTACCAAAAAAGTAAGAATAAACGCAAGTCTATACAAACATTCTTAAATGACACCAGATATAAATTATTCTCGCAGTATGTACCCAAACCATCCAAAAGTATCTAGCGCCGAAATTATACAACTTGATACCTCCTGCCCTAAGAGACCTAAGACAAATGAACAACATGGCATATTAAAAAAAAATAATGTTTGGTGGCGGTACCTTGTAGTGAAATAAAAAATACGTAAATAAATAAACTTGTTCTCCCATCACCACGCTTGAGTCCTATCTAGCAACAGCCTCAGAGGCACATCACACTACAGAATCATTTTTTTTTTGTTTAATATTTATTGCACAAGGCTATGCCTATTTTTTATTTATAGTAGGTACCATACACTCAATCTATTTTTATAGCATCCATCATATTTTTGTTTATATTTTATGTATAGTACTCAAAACTTACTGAGCTTAGTTATTATGTTTTTTTTTTCTAGCAGTAGTATTTTTAATTCTACTTTTTGTTATAGTATATTATGAATTATTTCTTTCTTACACTCCTAACTACCTTTGTATCTATATATTACATTTTTTTGTCACTATGAACTGGTTTGATGCCCAGCACAAGAGTTTTCTTCGTGGGCAGTTCTAAAATTTATCGTGAAACTTTTATCTACGGTTGAAATGTATCCACATGTCTGTATCACTCTGTGTATTGATTTTTGGTCACAATAAACTACTACTAGTACTACCTACACTGTTTCTACCGATTTGGGTACACTTTATGACCTCCTAAAATGTTTAAAAGAATGTTTCTAATTAAACTGTTTACTAATTATTTGGTACCTCAGTAATATTTCTAATTCTACTAATTCAGGAAAACGAATTTACGTAAATTCTCAAAAATGTCTGAAAAATCCATAGATCTTCTCGGGTTTTTAGCCCGTCGTCCGTTGGAACTTCTTCCTGACGTTTCGCTAGCACGAGTGTCTAGCATCTTCAGAGGTCGGTTGTTTCGGATCGAAATCTACCTGACAACTGACTGTACCCTCAGCCGCAGGTCATATTTATACTGACCGTTGTTTGTTAATCGCTTCAGGGAACTTGCTTGGACACGTGGTTGTTTGTCGTTAATTCTGTTTTTCAAAACAGGATGCCATATTTTGTTCAGGTTCAGTGAGTCTTCTTTTCTGTTAAAATTATATGGGTGTTTATGAATTTCTATAGCCTCCCTGACTAAGCGCGAGTGGTAGCTATTTGTGGCAACTAATAACCTTGTATCCTTGAATTGAATATCATGCCCTCTTGTCCTAGTGCATGTTCTGCTACCGCTGATTTTTTTGTCTGTCCTGGTCTGCTGGCAACGCTCTCGCGATCCTCTGATCAAGAGCAACCTAAACTCCCTCCAACGCCAAATGCGTGCCCAGCTCGTCGAAATTCGCAGCAAAAATTTCAACGAGTTCATCTAGGTGGCAGAAACCCACCCACGTAGTGTCTGGAAGGTTACCAGAATACTACGCAATCGGAAACCGGTTCTCCCCCCCATCAAAGTCGGTAACAGCACCCTCCTGCTTGACTTTATACTGACCGTTGTTTGTTAATCGCTTCAGGGAACTTGCCTGGACACGTGGTTGTTTGTCGTTAATTCTGTTTTTCAAAACAGGATGCCATATCTTGTTCAGGTTCAGTGACTCTTCTTTTCTGTAAAATTATATGGGTGTTTATGAATTTCTATAGCCTCCCTGACTAAGCGCGAGTGGTAGCTATTCGTGGCAACTAATAACCTTGTATCCTTGAATTGAATATGATGCCCTCTTGTCCTAGTGCATGTTCTGCTACCGCTGATTTTTTTGTCTGTCCTAGTCTGCAGGCCCTCTTATGTTCGGTTATTCTCGTGTTCAAGGAGCGCTTAGTTGTTCCTACGTATACCATTCCACAGGAACATGGTATTTCGTATACCCCCGCCGATGTCTTCGGGTCTCTCTTGTCTTTCACTGATCTGAGTAGATTCTTAATTTTCTGCGTGGGCTTGAAAACTGTTTTTATTTGATGATTTCTCAAGATCCGGGCGACCCTATCGGTGACACTTTTGATGTATGGAAGGTACGCTTTTTCTGTAGCCGGTTCTTCTCTCTTAGTTCTTTTTGGATTCATTGCTTTCCTGATTTCACTCTTGCAGTAGCCATTTTTTATCAAAACCTGTTTTAGGTGTTCCTGTTCTTCATCTATGTATTCTGGTGCACAAATTCGTTTCGTAGGGTGGTGATTTGATAGTTTGTGTAAGTACCTATCTGTATGAGTAGGTTTTCTGTACACCCTGTGATTCAGTCGTCCCTGTTGACGCATGACAGAACGTCTAGGAAAGCCAATTGATCGTTCTCCTCCAGCTCCATGGTGAACTTGATCTTGGGATGCTGCGAGTTCAAACGTTCGAGGAACAGTTTGAGTTTTTGTTCGCCATGTTTCCATACTACGAATGTATCATCCACGTATCTGTACCACACTGAAGGTTTGTATTTCGCGTTCTTGGTGGTATGCTTCTCGAAGTTTTCCATGTAAAAGTTCGCGATAACCGGACTTAACGGACTACCCATAGCTACAGCTTCCGTTTGTTCGCCCCCCCCCCCCCAACCGAGGAAACGGCGGCGTAACAACTCCCCCCCTTCTCCGTCCGAAGCAAACATCTTCGATTCTAGCAAAGATGAAGCTTCAGTGGCTCCCGCGGACGAGTCAGTCCGCGAGGCAAAAGAACGTCCCCCCCCACCTGTGATTATCCAGGATAAAAACAAGTGGGTCAAAATCCACAACGCCCCCCTCGAAAATGACATCCCTATCCGTAGGGCTGTCAACACTTCCCAAGGGGTAAAGGTGTACCCTTCAAACGTCAACCCTCATAGAGAGATTACCAAACAGCTCGACAAGAGTAGCATTCCTTTCACCACTCACCAGCTAAACGAGGACAAAGACCTGTCTGTCGTTATCAGAGGAGTTAACGAGACCTCCTCTGAGTCTGACATCTTTGAAGAGCTGAGGAACAAAATTCCCTCGGTTAAAAGCGTACAAAAAGCATGCGACGTGGCGACAAAGTCTGGCCCCTCGTCGTTGTCCACCATGACGCAAAGTCCCCCTGCGCCAAGACTATTTGGGACCTCAACCGTCTCGGTGCCTATGTGTCACCGTGGAACGACCTAGAAAGAGCAACGTGGTGCCTCAGTGCCGTCGTTGCTTACAATTCGCCCACACGGCAAACTACTGTCGTGCACAGTGGGCCTGTGCATTCTGTGCCAGGCGCCATGCCACCCCCGACTGTCAGGTCAAAAACAATCCGGCTGCAAAGCCGAAATGTTTCAATTGCTCTGGTGAGCACAGAGCCACCTACCGTGGCTGCCCAAAGGTCCCCATGAAAAAGTCGGGGAAGGCTCCCTCCCAACCTCCCAAAGCACCTCATCCCAGTGCAGCGAGAAAAGTTAGCGTAAATCGCTCTTACGCTAGCACCTCCCACAGCCATCCAGCCGCCCCCCTACCCTCCCAAACAAGTCCAGCAGTCCCAAGCAATATCCCCTTCAATATAGAGGCGGTGATTGCTCTTGCCATCCAAAAGGCTGTAGCGGAAGTTACAGCCAAATTTGCCCAGAATTCGCAATGAGCAGCCCAGCGCTCAGAATTCTAAATTGGAATTCGCAGCAAAAATTTCAACGAGTTCATCTAGGAGGCAGAAACCCACCCACGTAGTGTCTGGAAGGTTACCAGAATACTACGCAATCGGAAACCGGTTTCCCCCCCCCCCCCCCATCAAAGTCGGTAACAGCACCCTCCTGCTTGACTCCGAGAAAACCAGCGCCTTCGCTGACTCCCTCCAGAATCAATGTACTCCAAACCCCAGTTCTTCGGAGTTAACTGAACTCCACCACCAAATCACAAGCAAAGTCCGAAATCTTGTCACTCCCGAGTCGGTCATCGTCCCCTGCTCCCCAGACGAGATCAACAGTCTGATTCGTCGTCTTAAAAATCGCAAGGCTCCCGGTGGGGATGGTGTCTCCAATAAGGTACTCAAACTCTTGCCGAGAAAATACTTGGTCGCCATTTGCAACATCATAAATGCTTGCATGCGGCTTAGCTACTTTCCCGATGTCTGGAAAGAAGCCATTGCCATTTTTATACCAAAGAAGGGCAAGGCACTCAACACCCCCGATGGGTTCACGCCCATCAGTCTCCTCTCATCGCCCACGGTAAGCTAGCTGAATCAGTTCTCCTGGCTCGAGTGAACTCTCACCTCGATGCCTACAACATAATCCCAGATTCCCAATTCGGCTTCAGACAGAGCCATGGCACCGGCCACCAACTCCTTCGTGTGACAGAGCATATAGCTGAATCTCTAAACAAGAGACATCACACGGAAATGGTCCTTCTCGACATCCGTCAGGCCTTCGACCGTGTATGGCACGAAGTTCTCGTCCACAAGTTGAATCAGCTTAAATTCCCCCCTTATATCATAGGCACCATCCGTTCCTACCTCACCAGAGAAATTCAGATCGGCGAAGCCCTTTCGGACTCGCGCCCCATTTCTGCTGGCGTTCCCCAAGGAGGTAAATTGTCCCCCTCCCTTTTCAACATCTTCTGTCACGACATTCCTCACCATCGTAACATCATAACTTCTCAGTACGCTGATGAAATTGCTTTGCTGCGTTCTTCACACCAAATCTCCAGCTGCACAGCGCTACTTAACTCCCACCTCAAATCCGTTACCGACTCGTACCGGAAATGGAGACTTGACATCAACGTCAAGAAATCGGACAGCATCTTCTTCTCTCGTAGACGACAAACCCCACCTCCCGTCCTTGTGAATGCTCAACGCCTCAAGTGGAGCAATTACACACAATATCTGGGTGTCACCTTCCACAGACACCTTTCCTGGTCCCGCCATATCAGGCAAACTGAAAATAAGGCTCAGGCAGCCTTTATCGCCCTTAAGCCCTTCTTCGACAATAAAAACGTCAACAACAGAACCAAACTCCGCGCTTTTTCGGCAGTAATAAAAAGCATATGTACCTACGCTATCCCTATATGGGGCACCTCCGAGAACGGCCTCAAACGCATTCAGGGCAGATTCATGAGACTCCTGAAGTCTTCCCTGAAAATTCCCTGGTACATAAAGGAATAATCAAATCCTCAAGGAGATTCCTATCAACTCTCCGGTACAGGCTGCTCCTCAAGTCGCATCCAACCTCCACAAGACAGTCAGAAACCATCCAAATTCTGCTGTCTCATCCCTCATAAGGTTCTGCCCAAAGGCTTACGATAGGGTCAAACGCCGAAGTCTTAAACCCGCTTCTAAACCCCGGCAAAGGCCGACCTCCAGTCTCGCATTTGCGTTACAGTTCTCTCGGTCTCTTCAAGACTGAGAGAGCCTCCCAAATTTCCAACTCGTGTGTTACACACCCTTAGGTGGCAAAACTTCACAGTTGAACCTCTCACGAGGGGGATGGTATGCGCCAGCAGGCTTCTCCTCCTGGTGAATCCAACACTACCCGCATTTCCTTCGCGGGCGTCTTTACGAAGATTTCTCCTCCTCGTTCTTCAAGCCCAAACAAAAAAAAGAGGGTACAGTCAGTTGTCAGGTAGATTTCGATCCGAAAACACCGACCTCTGAAGATGCTAGCCACTCGTGCTAGCGAAACGTTAGGAAGAAGTTCCCACGGACGACGGCCTAAAAACCCGAGAAGATCTATGGATTTTTCAGTTGACGACGGCCGCGAAAGCCTCACTAGTATACTGAAAAGAAACGCCGGATTCTCCGAGAAAATGTAAAACAAACATAGCCCTCAGTACAGACCTGTATTCCTTCAAAGTTTAAAATTGATACGTCAAGACTCAATCTGGAATCTGGGGTATTTTTAGTTATTACTATTTAATTCAGATGCGTACGACATCCGATGATACGACGGTACGAAACTGTTCCTATTGGTTGAAATATTCAAAATGATGTCAAATCAAAATATTTCAACCAATAGGAACAGTTTCGTACTGTCGTATCGTCGGATGTCGTGTGCATCTGAATTAAGCTTAACAGGGTATAGTTCTTAGTATGGTTCTTGTTTACTCCTTCTGCTGACCTATGCGAATTCGTTAGCTTTTGGCCTCACTGGCTGTATAATCAAACTATCGATTTTTTAGCATGTGATGTAGAGGATCACATAAAGGTATGCATTGAATGTTGGGACTTAAGTTATTACAACGGCAACACGGCACATATACCCGTCTTCCGATTGGCTGTTCCCTTCCCCTATAGTCCCGTGACGTCGCGCGACTAGAAAAATTCAAATATTTTTCGCATTTTCTCGAAACACAAACAACACAAATTTGATCGAAGGTCTCCTCGACCGTGTAAAATGGTTATTATCAGATGATGATCAGGTCACATATGCCGCCCGCGCCTCAAAACAATGTCCAAACCTTGTTCCGTATTGAGAGTTTGCAATACAAAGATTATAAAAACAACAAAAAACACAGAAAGCCTAAAGCGCTAGCCTCACTTATTCTACGCCACGATAAAGAAAGGTGTACATTACAAATAATCGGAATTTCTATTTCTGGAACGAAGGGAGAAATTGGAAGAATGGGCAACACAGATGAGGTAGCGCGACATCTGTTGTACAAAATCATTAACGGTATTTTGTCGTTGGGTTCCCTAAGTAGCTACCTACTTTATCTTCTCTTATGTTCTCCAATAGTCCTACTTGTACTTGATAGATGTCGCATCGGTATGGATCGTGGCGCTATCTATCGGCGGCCCTTTTAACTAGATAACTAAATAATAAAAGTTGCAATCTTCACCTTCAGATACCACAACAAGCTATATATTTATAGATGAGAGATAGGTGGCGACAAAAAACCCTCACTGCGCAAGCTGAAAAGAAAGTGTCGGAATCAGAACAGAATTCTCACATTTTGGACCAGGACAAAAGAAATGGATAGAGGACAAAATTATAAAAACCATAAATATTTGAAATTTGAAATATTTGAATATCTCATACTACAAAAGGGCATCGGCATATGTAACGTATTACAACTGAAGAAACAACAAATAAGGGGGACAAAAGGTGAGGTTTAAGGGTAGGGTAAAACCCTCAATTGTTGGCACCTCGCTAATTGTTAGCATCTTACGCAATTTTTGTAGCATTTAACGAATTTCAGAAAGCGGCAGCTAATCGTTGTACTACTAGTCGAAGCGGCAACTGTATATGGTAGTATTGGTATATCATTTCTATAAAAGTGTTGTCTCGCCATTAGATGCTTGTCAGCAGAGAAGTAAGGATATATTATATGAAATAGGTAAAGTAGAGCCCAGAGATATACCATTTGTGTACGTTTTGCGCTATATAAAAACTGCATACCATCTCTTAGTACAGTTCATCATTTGGAATAGATACAGTTTTGATAATATTCAATGGTTACCATTATTTTACTTTCGTACTCGTAACCAATTCATGGAATGTGCTTTTAACCAATTTTCTAACAAAACACAACCTTTTAGAATGGTGAAAATGAAACACTGAGTTGTATTTGAACGTAAATCTGTCGGATGACGTTCACGATGTATATTTTGACTGAACTATGATAAGACCGACACATTCCAGGATTATTAGCGACTCGATCGATGAAGAGGACCGGACTTAGTCAAATTGTTTGGGCAGGTATTGCTACCGCTAGCAACGCCAATCTGCTTTTACTTTTGTGCGTCACTTTTCTGTCTGAATCGGACGTTTTCTTCTGAAGTGTGACAGCTAGAGTACGTTTCGGCCTTGGGAAGATAATGGGATTTCACAGCGATGTGAATTACCCTGCAGCAGTGAAGCTACGTCGGCGGTTTGTCATTACGGTGGTGAAAGTAGTGACTATAGTACGGACACTGATAATGAATTTGAACAAAGGGAGGTGGAGGTAGACCAATTAAAACCTCACAAAAGGTCACATCTTAGCGCAGATGCAAAACAAATAGTACTAAATGATAATGAACTAACGAACGATCCAGAGAATGAAAATAAGGGGAGTATGATCAAAAAGACGTCACTTCTAACACACGTTCCATATCCAACAGTATGTGAAATTTTGAGAAAGGGGCCACAAAAGAGGAAGCGTAGGTTTGATGCTGCTGTTTCAAAAGAACTAGATCCCACGATCACAAAATTATTGAGGAATATTGTGTACGAAAAGTACAAAATTAATGAACTGCCCACAATCGAATCCGTTCAAAGACAATTGGCTAGAGTGGGGTAACAGTATCCAAGGAGTACGTTGCAGCGATGGATTAGGAAGATTGGGTTTAGGTACAGAACTGTGAACAAACGAATGGCTATAATGGAAAGTGCAAGGATTGTGGGATGGCGGCACGATTACTTGCATAAGATAGAGCAATACCGGAACGAGGGGAGGTCAGTGTACTACCTTGACGAGACCTGGTATGATACCCATAATACCGCTAAAAAGGGATGGACCGACGGTACAAAGAAGTGTTAGCTAAAAGGCGTTCCACCAAATAAAGGATCCCGTATAGTTATCTTACACTGCGGATCATCTGACGGCTAGGTCGAAAACGCACTCAAAATTATGTGAAAAGAAAATTGAAGACTGCAATATAGACTACCACAAAAACATGGACTCGGGAATATTTGAGCAATGGTTTGAGTATAGCCTTATTTCCAATTTAAAGCTATTTAGCGTCATCGTAATGGACAACGCAAGCTATCACTCCAGACAAAGGTACAAAATTCCGAATTCAACGTTATCGAAGGCGGAAATACAAGATTTTCTCATAAAACAGGATTTGTACTTTGAAGAGACTTACAAAAAAAAAGTGAATGATTGATCCTCCACACTGAACAGTTTGAAAAACAATATGTCATAGAAAGCATAGCTAAAAAGTATGGTCATGATGTCTTCAGGTTGCCTCCCTATTTTTGCATTTTCAGTCCTATAGAATTAATTTGGGGACAACTAAAACAACGAATCGAACGTTAAAATTGAGTGTAGAAAGGAATAATTTACCATATGGTTTATACGGTTATATTGAAATGTCTCTACCATATATTTATCAACAGATAATAAAGTTTCAAACATCTTGTTCAACCAACTGATGTATGAGCACTTTATTGGATGGAATGAACATTTTCGTTGTTGCCCACTCCAACGAATTCGAACGCCCAGTCCGACCCCGTTCCCTTTCTCTGTCGGCACTTTTTGCGGAGATCCTCACTTTGTAAACAAAAATGGTATATCTCTGGGCTTTACTATACTGCAGAATTAGCGCGAATTTTAGACGGAGAGGTATTACAAAAGCACCCATTATCTCGAAATAATTGGTGATACACCTGCATTTTTAACATAAATAGATCGGGTAAGGTCCAATCAAGTATATTTACCGTGTACAACTTTTTTTTATCATCTATTTTAGTAAAAATCGGTATGCCAACGACTGTAACCTATTTTTGCGAAGTCGCGTAATGTTGTCATGGGGTGCCAAGATCTTAGGACTGTGAACTAAATAAAGTTCCAATACTTACCACTGCTCTTTTTTTCAATTGCGTAGCTTCCAGTACACTATAAGTACTTCAAACTAAAGCCAAATCATTTTCGCGTTCATCATATAATGGCCTGGTAGATCAATCATTCTATTACAGCCAATATAAGTACATAAATGATTTTTAACAATAGTCAGCAATCTAAAATAGTTATTTTGTGATAGTACTGCTAAATTATATCAGTTAGTATGTAGCATTTCAAGGTGCCAATAATTGGAACACTAGTCAGTCCCAAATCTATTTGTTGACCCAAGGATAAATATCAGATCAAAAATAGAATTCGGTTATTGGGTTTTACGGCAAAGCAACGCTTTTACGAACCACATAAGCAAATTGATTTCCATTAGCACTTCCGTCTTCCCGGTACTCCGAAGATATTTTGCAAAAGGCATTGGATATAAGGTGCGTACAGGAAAGCAAGAAAAAACTGTATCCAAAAAATTTGGGATGCCTAGGTCAACCGTATAGTTTAGACTGGGATACAACTTGGAAATTGTGGAAAAGAGCTACTTACCTAGTAGTACCTCTGATGGAGAAGCTACAATTGTGAATTTTATCTTGCAAAATTACAGAAAGGAGTTTCCTAGGCGTCCAGTTGACCTCCAGGTATCAGATAAAGAGCTCATGGATAGGAATCAAAGAAACGGTCCAGGTAAGGATTGGTTGAAATACCGTCCATAGCTGATTGAAGCACGTTTGAAGGAATAACGTCAGCTTTTTCTTGCGTTGCGGAGAGGGACATCAGAGGCTGGTTCATGGGCATCGAAAGATACTTAAAATAAGAAGGGTTATCCAACGGGGACGAAACATGCTTCGAGTACAATTCAAAGCTGGGAAAAGTAAATGCTCCAAAAGGAAAAAAGTCTGCAAAACAGATGTTACCCCGTGTGTGACGCCCCTGCCCGGCTCCACATGCGCTGTACCTAGCCACAGCGACAACTCGACTGGTCGCGCCGAACCACACCGAGCCCTGCCGAGAAAAGAAGAATACACCACGCATTGAAAATTGTAACTACTTGCACTTGACTTGTAACGATTACGATATACACGAACAAGATACCAATGTAAAATAAACAAATAGCAAAATCAATCGCATTTCCATCCACGGGAAATTATACATGGTCCTTCGCCCCAAATTTGAACCAGTGCCAGGGACAAGGAAGAAGTAGTAAGTCTGTTCCATTTTACCATTCCCGATCATTCACGTTAATCACATTCACGTTAGTAAATTGAACGACGGCTGCTTCTACTTGTAGTGTGTAGTGCATGAGTAGATTAGAATAGTCACATTTCACGTACATTGAATATTTATATCAAAAACAATGTCAGACGTTGAAAACGAGGAAGAAGCGGCAGGGCTTCGTCAGCTTATTTTAAAACGTAGTCAAGTAAAGGGTAAATTAACTAGGTTTGTTAATTATCTAGATAAATTCACGGGAGATCGAAGCGTTGATCAAAGCACAGCGGTGCAACTCGAAATAAGGTTAGAACAAGCTGTTGGGGTTCTGCACATTTTCAATGAGATTCAAGATAACATAGAATATTTTGATGAATCAGAAATTGAGTCAAACGAAAGATTTGCTTTTGAAGAAAAGTATTATACAGCCATAGAGCGTGCTAAAATAATGTTAAACGATAGTAGGAAAGTTGAATTTGAGGGTCAAAATAACAATCAGAATATAGCATTGCGTGACAGTATGTCATTTCCGTCAAATGTCAAATTTCCTACGATAGATTTACCAAAGTTTTACGGAGATTATGACAAATGGAATCAGTTTCGACAAATGTTTACAACGTTAGTAGAAAATGATAAATCAATGGATAATATTCGAAAGTTTTATTATCTACTCAGTAGTCTAAGAGGTGAAGCCTTGGCGACGATAGAAAATATGGAGGTTACTTCGGAGAATTATCAGGTAGCCTGGGATCTTCTCAAATCGCGATACGAAAATAGTGCACTCATAGAGAAAACGTACATAGCCGAACTATGCGGTTTACCCTCGGTAACAAAAGATGTACATTCATTACGTAAATTTAACACGTCTTTCCAAAAACACGTTAGATCGCTAGTCTCTAGGTGAACCGGTGGATCAGTAGAGTTCTTTGTTAATTTATCTCATGACTAAGAAGCTAGATTCAAAATCAGAATCTGCTTGGCAAGATCATTTAATTAACGATAAAATAAAGTCACCGTCACTAGAAAACTTCATTGAGTTTTTGAACGATAGATGCCAGATATTAGAATCTACATCTCATGAATTTAAGTTTGAAAAATCGAGCGGAAATGCTGAATTCAAGGCTCATAACAAAAAAATGCCTGGAAAAACATTCGCAGGTCATGCTACGCAAATAGCGTGTCACTACTGTAACGACTCGCATCCTATATACTTTTGCAAAAAATTACAGAATATGTCTGTCGCAGATCGGATCAAAGAAATAGCCAAATTAGATATTTGTACAAATTGTTTACGGAAAGGACATAACAGTAGCCAGTGCCACTCGCGTGGTTGCCGAACTTGCGGCGCGAACCACAACTCGATGCTCCACGCAGGCGGCGGCGGCGTGGCTGGAGACGCGGCAGCCGCGGCGCGCGCGATCGACGGCGACCGAAGAAACACCGGCGCGGTAAAACAGGTAACCCAAACCAGTGGCGTAGTCACGGCCACCGGCGCCGGTGGATCGACACAGTTGGGAGATGTGAGCTTAGCGGCGCATCACTCTCAAGATTATGAGAAAGACACTAACATCCTATTACCTACAGCAATCGTGTTAATAAAAGACTCGGAAAGTCGGTGGCATGAATGCAGGGCTTTGTTAGACAGTGGCTCTCAGCCCAACTTCGTGACACGTACATTATCGGACAGATTAAATCTGAAATCAGTAGCAAACGGCACGCCAGTCATGGGCGTAGGCGCGACTTCGACAAACATTAAAAAGAAAGTATTGACGACAATAAAATCGAGGCATAGCGATTACACAGTGACACTCACGTTCCTCGAATTAGATCAAATTACAGTCAACATGCCCAGTTGCTCGTTTCAAACATCACGACTCCAGATGCCAACGAATATCAGTCTGGCAGATCCACAGTTCAACAAGTCTTCCGAAATCGATCTGTTGATTGGCGCGACCGTGTTTTTTGACCTGCTTGGCGCTGAACGAATCAAACTCGGTATCGGGCAGCCCATATTACAACAATCGGTTTTAGGTTGGATAATAGCAGGTCCGCTGCCACTCCAACATGTAAGCAGTCACGTTAGCTGCAGCCTCGCCACAACCACGCGACTCGAAACCCAAATCGAAAAGTTTTGGGCAATCGAAGAGATAAGCGGTGAAAAACCTCAAACTCTAGAAGAAAAAGAATGCGAAAAGATATTCTCGGAGACCACACGGAGAAATGATGTTGGTCATTTCGTAGTACAGCTACCAGCGAAGCGTAACGCCATGATACTTGCCGATAATTTTGATAACGCAAAAAACAGACTACGCGCAATGGAGCGAAAATTCGCGAAAAACTCCGATTTCAAAGACCAATACGTTTCTTTTATGAAAGAATATGAAAGGTTAGGGCACATGGAGCGAATACCCGAAACAGAAACTTTCACTCCTAATCTCAACGCAACATATTATTTGCCTCACCATGGAGTACTGAACTCATCCAGTACTACCACCAAATTGAGAGTGGTATTTGATGGCTCGAGTGCATCAAATTCCGGACTCTCACTAAACGATACATTACTCGTCGGTCCCAAACTTCAAGACGATTTATTCGACATACTAATCCGTTTTCGAAAGCATATCGTAGTTCTCGTAGCAGATATAGAGAAAATGTATCGGCAGGTATTAATCGAGAGCAATCAGCGCGATCTGCAACGCATTGTTTGACGGAATAGTCCAAGCGAAGAAATAGGACATTTTAGACTAACAACGGTCACTTACGGAACGTCATCTGCGCCGTACTTAGCAGTTCGTTGCCTGCAGCAAGTCGCACATGAAAACTGTCATACACATCCGAAAGCAAGTGAAATTATTTTGACTGATTTCTATGTAGATGATCTGATTAGTGGGTCAGATACAGTAGAAAGTGCAAAAAGCTTGAAAAAGGATCTTAAAAACCTATTAAACGCTTACGGATTCCCATTACGGAAATGGTTGTCCAATTGTCCCGAAGTCCTTGAACAAGAAGAGGAGGACAATTTGCCAATTGATCATGTTAATCACGGCGAAACACGAAAAACGTTAGGGGTACATTGGTGTGCAAAAACAGACACACTAAATTACTCAGTAAATCCAGACGACTTTAAACTTTCTCGCGTCACAAAACGAACCATATTGTCTGCGGTGTCTACAATATTCGATCCCTTAGGAACAATTACGCCAATAACGATAAAAGCGAAACTGTTAATACAAGAACTCTGGAAATCCCAAGTTGGTTGGCACTCTCCTATCCCACAATCAGTCTTGCAAATGTGGAATGATTTCACACAAAATCTAGCTCAGTTGAACACAGTTAGCTTACCACGTCAAGTCACGGATCAAAATGCACGTCAAGTTGAACTTCATGCGTTTTGCGACGCATCTCAACGAGCATATGGCTCTTGTATATATTTGCGTACAATCTCGCCACAAGGAATAACAGTTCGTCTGTTATGCTCGAAATCACGGGTAGCGCCCCTAAAAACTATAACGCTACCGCGTCTAGAGTTGAGTGGAGCGCTACTAATGGCACAACTTGTTCATCGAGTACAAAAATCGCTCAAAATGACACTTGATAGAATCTATTACTGGACAGACAGCACCATAGTGTTGGCTTGGATCGCTGCTCCTCCTACCTCGTGGAAGCTCTTCGTAGCAAACCGGATGGCGGAGATCCAAAGGATGACAAACATAAATGAATGGAGGCATGTTTTGTCACAAGACAACCCAGCAGATCTGGTATCTCGAGGCATGGATATCAATAAGGCCCATTCCTGCACATTGTGGTGGTACGGCCCCCCTTGGCTGATCCAAGATCAGGCATCATGGCCAAGGTCAACGGTTCAAGAAGAACTACTACCAGACCGACGCAAAATTTCCACTTCCCTTGTTAGTCAACACATTGATCCTACCATACTCGAAAAATATTCTACTTTATACAAACTACAGAAGGTCGTGTCATATTGTATGCGATTCATCCAAAATACTTTGCATAAGACAACTCGTCAAACAGGCCCAATAACAACACAAGAATTCAATAAAGCTTTAGTTGCATTGATTAAAATTTCTCAAGCTCAAGATTTCTCGGTTGAATTGGAATGCTTACTTCACAAAAGGGAACTTTCAAAAAGATCTCCAATAAAACGACTTGATCCCTTTCTCGATCCAAATGACTGTTTACGAGTTGGAGGCCGGTTACAGAATTCCAGCCTGCCTTACGATGCGCAGCATCCAATTATTTTAAGCGCAAAGAGTCATTTGACTGTACTAGTAATCAGACAAGAGCATCACCGGCAGTTGCATGCCGGTCCTCAAACTCTGCTAGCATCTTTAAGACAAAAATTTTGGCCACTGGGTGGACTAAATACAATCAAGGGCGTCTTACGTAGATGCTTAGCTTGCTTCCGCGTAAATCCAACAAGTGTCATACAGAAGATGGCAAACTTACCGAAAGAGCGAGTGATACAAAGTCGGCCATTTAGTATCTCCAAGGTTGATCTCGCTGGACCATTCTCTATTAAGGATGGACGACTACGAAACCGAGCAATCATTAAGGCATACCTTTGCATTTTTGTTTGCTTCTCGACTAAAGCGGTTCACCTGGAGGCTGTGGTTGATCTGAGCACTGATTCTTTCCTGAACTGTTTACATAGATTCGTGTCACGTCGAGGCTTACCCAACCTCTTGTACTGCGATAACGGTACTAATTTCGTGGGTACAAAAAATAAATTAAGCAAAATGTACGAATTACTCACTGAGAGTGTGTGGGACCCCTCGATCATCAAATTCTTCCTTTCAAATAGCATCGAGTGGCGATTTATCCCCCCTCGGTCGCCCCATCGCGGTGGGTTATGGGAAGCTGCCGTAAAACGCGCGAAATTTCATTTGAACAGAATTTTAAATTCTAAAATCTTAACATACGATCAACTTTCAACTTTATTCACACAAGTGGAGGCAGTCCTGAATTCGAGACCACTAATCGCCCTCTCATCAGACCCTCTGGACTTGTCCACTCTAACTCCCGCTCACTTCCTAATTCAAGAACCTTTGTTCACCTTCCCTCAATCAGACTTCATGGAAGCTCCAACAAATCGGCTATCCCAGTATGAGGCTCTACAACAACGCATGCAAAGGTTCTGGGCGAGATGGTCTTCCGACTATCTTCACCAACTCCAAGCTCGCAGCAAGTGGACCACCAGGTCAAGTACATTAAAAGAAGGAGACCTGGTCCTCTTAATTGAAGATGATGCCCCTCCATTACACTGGAAACGAGGGCGCATCACCCAGCTACATGTAGGCGACGACGGACTCGCTCGAACTGCAACCATTTTCACTGCAAGAGGCAATGTCATGAGAGCAGTCCAAAAGTTAGCAGTTCTGCCAGTAGACGCTGAAGAGGTTCCAGACGAGGACGTTGAAACGCCCCCTACGACGTTTCAAGGCCGCCGGTATGTTACCCCGTGTGTGACGCCTCTGCCCGGCTCCACATGCGCTGTACCTAGCCACAGCGACAACTCGACTGGTCGCGCCGAACCACACCGAGCCCTGCCGAGAAAAGAAGAATACACCACGCATTGAAAATTGTAACTACTTGCACTTGACTTGTAACGATTACGATATACACGAACAAGATACCAATGTAAAATAAACAAATAGCAAAATCAATCGCATTTCCATCCACGGGAAATTATACAACAGATATGTGCAAGGCATAAGAAAACTCTAAGAAGGATAGAAAATTTGACAAAACTTAAAACTCGTGTTTTCCGAAACAATATAGCCGATTACCGTATTACTGATTTATTTTGTGCAGCACTATAGTAACGCTGTGAATCTGATTTGGCTTAATTTGGTACTCAGATCCTCTTTTTTATGTAGATACCTATCCTGAACTGGTTTGATTAAAGTTTTTGTAATAACTACACTTGTTTCTTCATACAAAAGGGATGATTTAGAGTGCTGTAAGGTAAGAGGTAATGTAAGACGTAAGAAAATAAACCTGTGGAACCAGATGAGAGTGTTTATAGTCGTAACGTAAGAAGTAACGCAAGACGTAAGAAATTCATTTCTATTAATTTCTAAAAGTGACGGGAGACGGGACATGAAATGAGAAGATTGAGAAGCGATTTCGGGTGGAAATCGGCCAGAATGGCTAGACATCGTGCATAAAACACGCGGGAATTTAGAAATATGGTTGTAAAATACTGCTTATCTGGGAAATAAACCGAATTCATATTTCTTACGGCATCGGGTGAATTCCGGTGAATTCGGCCATGGTCGCCAAAATGAATGCAATCGCCATAGGCTGGAGTTGGTCATGTGATCAAAGATTTGAATTACCGACGGGTGATTTGAACCGACTTTTTGCAAAAAACGTTTGCACACCAAGGCGTGCAGGCCCGGACCAAGTCGTGCAGGACCGGCCTATACATTATTACATAAACAACGAAAGGAATGATTACACGTTACACCAGGCAGACTGCACTAGAGAGGCTGTTTCACAGCTATAACATGATTTGCAGTATTAGAAAATATTATCTTTAAAAAATACATGAAACCAACATATAGGTAGTCCCACAATTTTCTAGTCATGATTTTGCTGAGGCTTTTTATATTCTGTGTATACATGAAGAGGATTTTGAGCAGTTCCTCCTTCCCTAATGATGTAGAGTTAAGTACTTCATTGATATGAGTATATATATGTAGATATAAAAGCTGATTCCGCCTAACAAAACGCAGAGCCCTTAGTACAGTTTTAGTATGATGCTAGGTATACTTTAACTGATTGTATAATGGAATCATATATAATTTTTTAAACTGCGAAAATATTGCAGTCAGCCCAACTTAATAGTGAACTAATAAGTTAGTTGTTGCTGAATAGCAGGTATTATCAAACGTATAAGTATTATGTATCAGAAATCGATTTTTTGTCAATAACTCACCTGCACTGCATGCTTGTGCACATTCAATTTTGCCAGAGCAACCTATATTTGAATCAACCCAACAACTACACAGTTTTCTTTTGGGTTTACAGTGTAGTGAACATATTTTGGGCATATCTCTTGCACAATAATATGGTAAAGTAAGCATGTTCAAGTTTGTAAGAATATCATATATGAACAATGCTATAACTTCATAGGTATGACTTCAAAGTGACTGTTCAGGAAGGTCTCAAAACCTTACATCGCAAAAATTTTATAGACAAACGTTTTTAGGATTCTCCCATATGTTAATGTTTTGCTACAAGTTGTAAGGTGTTACATATATAACAGGCCACTTGTTTCCAATTCAGCTGTTCAAGAATTACTTGCCAGCTGCACCTCCACTTTAAAGTCTTGACATACTCTATAAAAATTGTATGCTCTATTACAATTAATAATGTAATAATGTAATGTAATGTGTATGCTGTTATGAATATGGAATGTGTGTTCATTTGAGAGCATTATATGGTTCTAAAGCTGACAAACAGGGATATGTATTTTTTTTATTTTTAAGGGTGTATCAATAAATCATCAGCTGCGCTGTACACTCGTTCAGATTCAATATTGCCACAACAAAATGCTTAAACCAACTCAACAACTACACAATTTTGTTTTGAGTGTTAGTTATCAGCTTTGTAATTTGAAAACTATCATATAGCTAAGCAATATGCTTACTTCATAGGTATGACTTCAAAGTGAGTGTTCGAGTGTTCTGAATGGGTTGAAAACCTTACTCAGGCCACAGCAAAACTTTTATGGACACAAACATTTTTGGATTCTCCCATATGTTAGTTTCACTTGTTTCTGATTCAGCTTTTCAAGAATAGCTTTACAAAATTGCCAGCTACATCTCACCGTTCAAAATTTTGACATACCTTTTGTATCTGTAAAAGCTGTGTGCTATTAAAGTTAAATGAGTATTTGTTCATTTAAAAGTTGTATGGTGTTATGAATATGGAATGTTTGATCATTTGAGAGCATTATGTGGTTCTAAATTTGACAAACATGGATATGTGTTATCGCATCTGTTCAAAGATAAATGAATCTCGAAGTTGGCTTTGTAGTGACAGCAACCAACTAGTTACTTTATTGTAAATGTTAAGAAATAGATAAGTAAATTTTAGGCTCTGTAGCAACAGCAACCAAGTGTTTTTGGTCAACATTCACTTATTCACTAGCACACTAAGCTGCCACAGGCCAACCTATAACAATACCCAAGTTTGACTAGAATATTTTCAATAGTTTTCTATTGCCTCTGTTCTGAGTCACAATATTTTAATATTTTCATGACATGGCAAAAACAATAGTTTTAGAAATGGTAGTTTTGACCTGTTTATAAAACTAAAAAGTTTGTCATACAGAGAAGGATACATCCTTGGTTTACAAACATATACATTTGGGCCAAATACTCTTAAAAAAATCACATCACAATATGTACAAAGTCCTTTATAAACAGTCAAAACTCGAATTGTAGATTCTATTTCTATAGATGCTTCATGAAATTTGTTTTAAGTCACTGCAACAGTCACTGTCCTCACATTTTACACTGAAGGACAGCGATAGATATGTACACTTTCTACATGGGAAGAAATATATTCACAATTGCCTATTTTGTAATTTTATTGGAAAACTGCCTTAACATTCCAGGTATGTGTATGCGTCAATATCTTCTATGGAGTACACTTGATTAAACAAAGTACATCGCTACATCCTATAAACAGCTGCACTGTCCACTAAATATACAGGGCACGCTTCACGAGGGACAGTCATTCAAAATTGTTGGACTAGATATTGCAGCCCTATGACTCCTATGAGACATGTATAGCTCTTCGAAATATATACTAGTCAGCACCCGTTGCCACCTGTAAAAAGCGGTTTTCTTTAGAATCCAGAAATTCATTGTATTTCAGACTATAGCGCCTTACCTCTATCCAAAACCCCTATGCACTGGTACCGTATTGATCGTCAGACCTTCAACAAAGTTCCAGTAGCAAACAAGTTACAATAAACAATCAGAGATAACTTTAAACAATTAACAATATTGCCCTAGGGCCATTGACATTCGACATAACCATAAAAATAAAAAAAAACAAAACAATCATAAAACATCTCTCCAAGAAGAAGCTTGAAACATATGGCCCCATCTATGAGTCACATACCAAACTTGGCTACCCTTGTCACCTGTCTGTCACATAAGTAGCATTTATAGTGCGGTAAGGTAGGAGGTAACGTAAGACGTAAGAATAAGAAAAAAGTGGGTATGCTATAGTGCCGTAAGCGGCTTGCTAACAAACAAATAGAAATAGAATATACAATTCGAGTTGTGACTGTTTATAAAGGACTTTGTACACATTGTGATTTTTTTAAGAGTATTTGGCCCAAATGTATTTGTTTGTAAACCAAGTATGTATCCTTCTCTGTATGACAAACTTTTTAGTTTTATAATAAACAGGTCAAAACTACCATTTCTAAAACTATTGTTTTTGCCATGTCAGAACAGAGGCAATAGAAAACTATTGAAAATATTTTAGTTAAACTTGGGTATTGTTATAGGTTGGCCTGGGGCAGCTTGGAATTCCTTCACAAGGCTGTGATGTGCTAGTGAATGAGTGAATGTTGACCAAAAACACTTGGTTGCTGTTGCTACAGAGCCTAAAATTTACTTATCTATTTCTTAACATTTACAATAAAATAACTAGTTGGTTGCTGTCACTACAGAGGCAACTTTGAGATTCATTTATCTTTGAACAGATGCAATAACATACATATCCCCGTTTGTCAAATTTAGAACCACATAATGCTCTCAAATGGTTAAATATTCCATATTCATAACACCATACAACTTTTAAATGAACAAATACTCATTTAACTGTAATAGCGCACAGCTTTTACAGATAAAAAAGGTATGTCAAAATTTTGAACTGTGAGATGTAGCTGGCAATTTTGTAAAGCTATTCTTGAAAAGCTGAATCAGAAACAAGTGAAAGTAACATATGGGAGAATCCAAAAATGTTTGTGTCCATAAAAGTTTTGCTGTGGCCTGAGTAAGGTTTTAAACCCATTCAGAACACTCGAACACTCACTTTGAAGTCATACCTATGAAGTAAGCATATTACTTAGCTATATGATAGTTTTCAAATTACAAAGGTGATAACTAACACTCAAAACAAAATTGTGCAGTTGTTGAGTTGGTTTAAGTATTTTGTTGTGGCAATATTGAATCTGAACAAGTGTACAGTGTAGCTGATGATTTATTGATACACCATGGATTATCTCTGAAGAGATTCAATAAAATACATATCCCTGTTTGTCAGCTTTAGAACCACATAATGCTCTCAAATGAACACATATTCCATATTCATAACAGCATACACATTACATTACATGATTAATTGTAACAGAGCATACAACTTTTATAGAGTATGTCAAGACAAGTGTGAGGTGCAGCTGGCAAGTTATTCTTGAACAGCTGAATTGGAAACAAGTGGCCTGTTATATATGTTACAACTTGTAGGAAAACATTAACATATGGGAGAATCCTAAAAACATTTGTGTCTATAAAACTTTTGCGATGGCCTGAGTAAGGTTTTCAGACCTTCCTGAACAGTCACTTTGAAGCAGAGCTGTCATTACTTCAAGTAAAGTACTTGAAAAATGTATTTCAATTACTTTCTGGTATTTGAAGTACTGTACTTCAAATACATTGTTTTTGTGATATTTGTACTTGATTCCCCAAGTACTCTCTAAGAAGTATTTGTATTTGGTACTTGTAGCACAGAAAATATATTTCAAATACCTGGCATTTTTATTTGAAATACTAAAGAAGTAAAGTACTTGAAAAATTTATTTCAATTACTTTCTGGTATTTGAAGTACTGTATTTCAAATTAATTTTATTTCCCAAATGCTATAAGAAGTATTTGTATTTGGTACTTCCACACAAAAAATATAATTCAAATTTATACATTTATACTCGAAATACTAAAGTAAGTAAGAAATACATATTAGTATAGCTCGATGAAAATATAAAAATACTTGAAATACATTTTTCAAGCATTAAATGCTCAAGTCTAGACAAGTATGGACAAATCAACATTACGCATCGCGTCGCCTTGCGCTCTGTCTCTGTCGTACACATAGGATAGTCTACGCGACACTCTGACTCTACAGGATAGTCTCATCATAATCGACACAATCACAAAATATCAGTTCGTCTTGTTGCGTTCAACAAAATGCGTTGTTTTGAATAATCTGTGAATGTGAGCTGTGAATTTACTGCCATTATAATAACAATCTTCAAAACTCTGTACTTTGTCGTGGTGGTTACGAATTGCAGATGTAAAAAGGTAATTTTTCTCAAGCATCTCTTTATAAAAAAATTCATATACCGGGTGGCAATGGAATCGTTATACAGAGCTCCCTTCTTTTACAATACTAGATGGAGGTTTGAAATTTTGGAGAATTATATGGTTAACGGAGATGCACAATAGCCATGAGAAAACAAATGTATGCTTATTTTGGTTTAGTCGGAAGTGAGGTTAGGCTCTGAATTTTTAATGACACCCTATATATTTTTTCACACATTCGAAATGACATTTGGATTCCCTTGATGAATGAATTTGAATTGTTGTCATTGCTTGGTATTTCTGTTATACTTTTCACGAGTTCTGTGAATGAATGTATGCAAGAATCAAACAAGTGGATATGCTTTTTATTCATTATGTATGCCAGAAAAATGCTAGAAAAGCGGCGCTTTGTATGCTGACAATTCAAATTATTTGATGGATCTGTTAATGTTAAACATCTTCATTTGCATGGCATACGCGACGATTTTTATTGAAATGTATACCGTTTTTCCATTCATAAGCTACTTTTTATTACTCAACAATAATTATGAAATACTTGAAATATCCATCGCCGTATTTGAAATACTATATCCAGTAATTCAAGTATTAGTATGGTATTTGAATTACTTTTTTAAGTACTTGAAATATTAGTATCGTATTTGAATTACTTTATTTGAAAAATCAAGTACCAAATTAAAGTACTTGATACTTGAAGTACTTTCAAAAATAAAATTACTTGGTATTTGTACTTTGACGCATGCGACTCTGGTAATTGGTAATTGGTATTTGAAATACTATTTACTAGTACTTGTGACAGCTCTGCTTTGAAGTCATACCTATGAAGTTATAGCATTGTTCATATACGATATTCTTACAAAAAATCGATTTCTGATACATAATACTTATACTTTCGATAACACGTGCTATTCAGCAACAACTAACTTATTAGTTCACCATTAAGTTGGGCTGACTGCAATATTTTCACACTTTAGAAAATTGTATATGATTCCATTATACATAATCAGTTAACGGTTGCATAGTAAAAACTATAGCATCATACCTACTAAAACTGTACTAAGGGCTCTGCATTTTGTTAGGCGGAATGAGCTTTTATATCTACATATATACTCATATCAATGGAGTACTTATAGCTCTACATCATTAGGGAAGGAGGAACTCCTCACAATCCTCTTTATGTACACAGAATATAAAAAACCTTAGCAAAATCATGACTACAATATTGTGGGACTATGTTGGTTCCACGTATTTTTTAGGGAAAATATTTTCTAATACTGCAAATCATGTTCTAGCTGTGAAACAGCCTCTCTAGTGCATAGTCTGCCTGGTGTAACCATTTCCTTTCCTTGTTCATATAAAAATGTATAGGTCAGTCCTGCACGACTTGTCCGGACCTGCACGCCTTGGTGTGCAAACGTATTTTGAAAAAAGTCGGTTCAAATCACCCGTCGGTGATTCAAATCTTTGATCACATGTCCAACACCAGCCTATTGCGATTGCATTCATTTTGGCGACCATGGCCGAATTCACCGGAATTCACCCGATGCCGTAAGAAAAATGAATTTGGCTTATTTCCGAGGTAAGCAGTATTACACGAGCATATTTCTAAATTCCCGCGTGTTTTATGCACGATGTCTAGCGATCCTGGCCGATTTCCACCCGAAATCGCTTCTCATTTCATGCCCCGTCATTTTAGAAATGAATTTCTTACGTCTTGCGTTACTTCTTACGTTACGACTATAACCACTCTCATCTGATTCCACAGGTTTATTTTCATACCTCTTACCTTACCTCTTACGTTACAGCACTATAAATGCACCCTTAAGCCGTAAGCCGCTTACGGCACTATAGCATACCCACTTTTTTCTTGTTCTTACGTCTTACGCTACCTCTTTCCTCTAGGACATAAAAACGAATTAATGACTAAATGATCATTCTGGGCGTATTTTTAAAACAAACATTTAATAAGGTAGTAATTCAATCAATAAACAAATGATCAAAATAAATTAAGTAAGATCACAATTAAACCTTTAAACAATAACTTACTAGAACTACCTAATTCAACATCGATAAGAGGTTGGGCCTGTATCAGGAAAAGCGCTCGAGACGACACATCTGCAAATTAAATTAAAAGATACCTGAGTAACCAATTCATTGAAGAATGATAAATAAAAAGAAATGGGTTAACATACGTCAAATTAAAGAACATGTCGTTATTTTATACTGGGGTGGTTGATAAAGCAAGCAGAATAAATAAACACACAAATATAAACAGATAACACAGCAAATATATCTTTTAACCCCAAACGGATAAAATCATATCCACATATTATGTGGTCATACAAATTACACGGAACATAAATCAAACATCTCTTGAGTCATAGGTGTTAAGGGTCAACTCGCGAAACACCTCTCCAAGAGAATAGATGAAATAATATACTTTATAACCATACAAACATCATATAACAAAACTCGAGAACAGCACTTGGGTCTTTGATATTAAGGGTCAACACGCGAAATACCTCACCAAGAGCTCCAATAACTAGGGCGGAGAATTATCATGATAACTGTGAGGCCAACTCACTAAGATACTAGGGGTCCACTCGCAAAGTATCCACTCCTTTGTACTAGTTCAGCACGAAGGGTCTACTCGCGACGTGCTTCGAGATTGTTATCTGTTTTCATATCGCAGACATTCAGTAGTTGAATTACAGAACCATTAATGATAGAAATGTGTGAATCAAAGTTTATCAATTGTCTAATATCAAGTTCTCAAATGAATTAATGAAATAAATCGATATATCAATAAACAAAGAGACAATTAGTAGAATTGGGTACTCTGTGAGATAAACTCACCCAAGCTGTTGCACAATCACCAGCAATTCACAAGAACACTTTATTGTACGAAGTATAACTAGGTAGTATATGAAATAATTTTTGCGGTCGACTAGTCTGAAGGGACGGACGTATTTGCATGCAGGTAACAAGTAAACATTATCCAACTTTGGACTTTATTCTAACGTGACGAACCGCCTAAATTACTGTGAGGCTCTTCAAACTGTTTAGAAAATAATATCGGCCAGATGTTTAGTTGTTTATCTCACATAGGATTCCGTCTTCCTAGCATTTTAAGGCATCGTTTTTACGTTGTACTTTTAACTACACTCTTGGATAATAGTATTTTCGAATTATAAAATTTTGTCGCCCTGACATACCCTACCGCACTCTAAACTCTACTTTTAAAATCAATCTGGTATCTATTTTAAACCACTACCTATAATACAAAAAGCGTAGTGCCAATAATTAGCACCAGCCAGTGCTAGCAGCTAGCAGTCATTGGGAAAAGGGTGCCAATAATACGGAATTTGCAATGGTCTGTATTTTTTGTGTTATTCCTTGGTTTTTCAGCTTGTTGCGAAATTATTTCACATCAGTTTAAAACTACAGTAATTTCTGGCGATAAAATCACAGAAATCATACATTTCCTGCATTTGTGGAACCAGTTATCGTTGTCTCCGAGGAAATGACACCTTAAAGTGCCAACAATTGGGGGTTTTACCCTATCTAATGTTAGAAGATGATGCATGCATGCATTGTTTTGTGTTTCATTTAGTATTATTTGTTTTGGGTGGAGTAAGGAAGCAGGTTAAAACAATTGATGGGGTTATTACGATATTTGCAGTAATATTTTTCAAATTTTAGAATTCACTTATCTTACATTGACAAATACTTTATTCATTGATCCCATTGGATCAAACTGACTGTTCAGTGTTTACATGCGTCAACAAATCCATGCGTTGTGTGACGCTACACAACAACCTTTTACGGTGGCGTCGGTGGCCACACACAGCACAAGTGTGGACACTCAGTGGTATACTGTCTTGTTTGCACAAATTATATTGTGCAGGTAAGTCGCTGAGTGTTATTTTGTGGTCCACACCATTCAAGTAAGCTCGCGCAAACCTTCACTAATAATTCGGAAACTTTCATATAGGTACTGCTATCCTTCAAACATAACCCTATGGTCACACACAGAGGCTTTACAGTGCAGACCAGTTGGCGTCGGCACAATCCAAAACCGAGTCCAAAACTTTCAGCAGACTGAAAATTACACAAGCCGCTCTTTTCGATTTGCGCGAGCTTACGAGCTAGGTACCGTCTTTATTGTCCACCACTCACAGTCCACACGCATGGGCTTACCGATACAAACTGATTTGCACAAGCAAAAGTAGGTAGGTAGTGTAGGTACCTCTAATACGCGGCAAAGCTAAAAAGCTTGCACGTATGGCCGGGGTTTTAACGTGAAACAGAGAAATAGATAACATATGTTTCAAAAAATAGGTCGTCTGACGACATTGTTTTCCGATCTACTGATAGTAGGTCTTCGATCAATGATCGGAGTAGTAGGTACTGAACTACACACCGAGATCTACACCACAAACAAAACATAATTCTGGAATATTGTTTCAATTACTGACCCATGACCCACCATTTAGGTATACCTAAATCCATGAAACAGCATCACGCATCAGGTATAATAATTATGCGGTCATAGAAGAAACAACTATAGTTCTTCTCACACAAAGCTATAATAGTATGCCGCCTGCTGATGCTCACACTCTCACAGTGAGGACCAAACCCAACCCAAAAATCTTTTATCTATGAGTGAGGACTTAAAATATTAAATATAAATAAAATTGACAAAACACGAATAACATAAAAGTGGGGAGAGAGTGAAAGAGAGAGAAGACGCAAGCAGAGTTGCCATATGATGCTTATGTGAAATCCTGAAAAGCAATAATAACAATTCCGTGGAAATTACTTGTCAGAGATTCAGTTCATATTTAATAATAGACATATTTATTAGGCCGATATTTAGCCACAGCACAGGTTTGTTGTTTCCTTCAGCATAGAATATACTCGTACATACAGAAAAAATTGTCCAGTTTTATTTAGGCAGGTAGGTAATATAGTATTGTCGCCCTAGCAAACATTGTCAATCGGCTTATTATCGTCGGGAATATGTCGGCATCGACACTACTTCTACTTAGCGGCTACGGCTAAGTTGCATCAACGCCGACTGTTCAGTTAATGTGAATAAAGCTCTAAAGTCATGAAACAATTTATTCATTTTCAACAAATCTCTACAGTCCGCAGAATAGATAAATCTGAAAATTTAAAACACAGCAGGGAAGGAATCCAGATTGGAGAATCACAAAAAATCACAGTAAATATTCTGATTTTGATAACGTGATAACCATAATGATGTTCTCGATACTGCTGTGAAAAAATGCCTTAATGTCGCTTTCCAAAATAACAGAAATTGAACACAATGAACCTAGTGATTCTTCGCCCTCCTCATCACATTTTGAAGCCAATGTCGACAAATCTAGAAATTATTTTGGACAACAAATGACTGAATCTAATTCTCTGCAAGTGGGGGTAATAGAAAGAATGACTGAATGTCAATTTCCAGATATTAAGTTAAGAATATGATTCTGATGATAATGAATTAAGACGAAATACAACATCTAACAGTACAGTTCTTCTAGCAGTAATTTTATGAAAGTGTGGGCCCTGCGAAATAATAGCACTCACACTGCTTCATCAGAGCTTTTAAAATAGTCAACTGCCCCAATTATAAATAACATCCCACTGGATGCTCGTAGATCACCGAAAAGGCCTAGTTTCAAATAAATTATGACTTTGAAATTTTTTCTGCTTGTGTCCCTTATTCCCAGTACTGATATGCAGGAAAGAATAAATTTCTTTTATTGTTTTAGTGACAATCAGAAAAAATGCGAACTCCCATTCTGCCATATTGGGAGAAGAAGGGGTGGTAGTAAAAAATTGGTTCCGAAATGCCACACATATGGAGGGTGGCAGATCAAAAAGAGGAATTGTAAAGTTTGTTTTATTTTTATTTTGATACCTATAACGTATTACTTTATACATATATGATCTGTTACCTGTTTTAATGACCGAATGTAGCTTTGTTTTATGATATTGCGCTGCAATAAATTGTAGACTTGGAAAATATGTTTCTACTTTATTTAATATAATATGTTCAATATTTTATGACATACTCTGTTACCAGTTTTACTGACCGAATGTAGCTTTGTTTTCTGATTTTGCCCGGCAATAAATTGTAGACTTGGAAAATATGTTTCTACTTTATTTGATATGTTCGATATTTTGCGACAACATACTTAAGTAAATGAAGAAGCTAATAGACATCCATATAAATATGAGGGGAGTTATTCGTATAAGGTATTTGAGAGCTCAAAAATTTTCAATAATAAATCTGGTGTGTAAGTTTTATATATTCTTTAGATTCATTGCTTAGAGATCATATTTTCTTGCATGAACTCATCTCAAATTTCTAATGTACAATTTCATGTTGATGCCCCTCAATATAAATATCTGGTAAATAATCACGAGCCATCAAATTGCCGCGCCGGGTAATCTATGGCAAAGTGTCTTGATTAGACCTAAACAGCTACGGCTACTAGCAGTCTTGAATGGTCTTAAGGAGTCCGGCAAAATGCCTCGCTAAAAAGTAACGGCCGCGGGTGCATATATACGAACAGAGCCAGCGCCGTATTACGCCAATCAAATTAGGATTTTTTCTGGAATTAATTCCCAGCAGGCCGGAAATCGTCTTAATACATATATTGAGTCCTAGACACGTGTAGTCTGAGTTTGCACCGTCGCAGGTGGTGAGCTTAACTTTTGACAGCCCAAAGACTGTCAAATTTTTGAACTTTTTTTAGTTTTTTGGTTATAGCTGGAAAATGATGCGTCGGACGGAAAATGTCGTTCTATGCGATATTGAAAGGGACTGACTTTTACGTCGAACGACATCTAAAACTTTTAAGTCGGTTTAGCGGTAAAGCCTAAATCAATAGTTTCACGGCCTAAAAACTGCCACATTTTGGGACTTTTTTTAGTTTCTTTGGTTGTAGCCGGAAAATGATGCATCGGACGGAAAATGTCGTTCTATGCGATATTGAAAAGAACTAAATTTTGCGTCGAATGACATCTAAAGCGTTTATGTCGGTTAAGCAGTGGAGCCTAAACTAATAGTTAGAGTGGTGAATTTTTTCATTTCAGAGCAAACTAACATTTTGGGGCTATCTAAGACTACATATTTTTAAAGCTGATCGTCCTATTCAAAAGGCCAATGGGATAAGATATGTAGTAAATAGAATTTTGCGTTACATAGATAGCCCAGTTTTAAAATTCAATCATATTGGCATACATAATTTTGCCACAATTTCAGATCTGTTTGCAATTACCCTTTTGGCTGGACTTCATTTCACCCCTGGTATATGGTCAAGCTATATATCTTTCTTACGAGTATGGTACCAGACATAACACCTGAAAACGAAAAATGAAAAAGTTATGCTACTTTGAATTTCTAAGTATTTACTTTACAGCACCGATCGTACATATCTATGGAAAAGATAAGCAACGACACCAGTCGCAACTCCTGGAAGTGAAAAATAAAAAAGGTTATGGTATTCTCCATTGTTTATGTTAAATCTACTGGGAAAATGTAGATAAACAACATCAGGTAAGTTAAGCTTGAATTTGGCTTATGCAGGCGTGGTTACTAAATACCTGGAGGTCCAGATGTCTGCAGAAAAAAACTCACTATGATATTTCAATACTCTAAAACAACAGGTACCCTCAGATAAGATTGTCTTCTGTACGGTTTTTCTTATAGGTTGTCCCGGTAGGCCGCAGAAGATTTTTATTTTGCTCTTTGAAAATGATGATATCAATTACTCCTCCCGGATAGTTGAGGAACTGAGTTGGCCCCTAGACCGCCTTAACCATCGTTTTTGATGGTTACCCTAATGCGGCATCAGCAAAGAGTATCAAATCAGCTGAGCGGCTTTACCGTAGAAGCAAGTACTGTTCTGCAAATGTGGTATTCACTGAAGTGATGAATGCAACCATGCCGAAAGAACAATTTCTCTCCAACGAAAAGAACAAACGGCGGCTTATTTATACGCTGTGTGAGAAGTTGCTACGCTGCTACCATGGGTTTAAAGTAAGGCAGTGTTGAGGATGCTGACACCCTTATTGTCAACACCGCCATTGAATTGACTGGTAAATTTGCTACGGTCATTATAACTGGGGAGGGCACTGACTTATTGATCCTATTAACCGCCAAAGCACCAAATTCGTCCAACATTTTCGTTATGAAACCTGGAAGGAGAACCTCTCAGAATATGTTCTACTCTCCCAAGTACTTCAACTTCTCGTTTGTTTTCAAACAGCATATTATGTTCTTATATGCGATCAGTGGATGTAATACAATCTCTGCATTCTATCGCCAAGGTAAGTTGAAGTTGACAAACTTCTTGAAAAGAACACGACATTGCAAGGCACTGTCAGGGTCTTCTATGATGAGGATGCAGATTCTGAGGCTCTCATTTCAGCAGGTCATCTGTTCTTGGCAGCCCTCTATTCTCCTAATGCAGATGTGATCTCCTTGGACCAAATCCGATACGAGATATTTTCTCGATCTCTAATAGAGCCAACTTTCGAACTGGCTTCCCTACCTCCAACAAATGCAGCTGCCGCTCAACATATTCTGCGGGTGTACCTTCGAATCCAGGGCTGGCATGATAGATCGAAGGATCCTCTTAGCTGAGGTTGGAGAGAGGACGGATCTTGGCCTTATGCCCATTACAAATACCAAGGAGCCAGCTCCAGCTGAAATTCTTAATATTGTGTCCTGCAAATCTACAAAGGAGTGTACAGGGAAGTGCAGCTGCCGAAAAGTAGACATAAAATGCTCAGTAATATGCCTCAATTGCAACGGCCAATCATGCTCTAATTCAGCACCCTGTGAGGATGACATTGCCGTAGAACCAGAAAAAGTTGAAAATAGTTCCTTTGAAGGTGATCCAGCTGAAGATGACCTCAATGTGCAACCGCGCTTTTCGAGCTATTCAGATAAAGTACCATCAACGTCTAAGAAAATACGAATATGAACGCTGCCACAGAAACATCAAGGACCATTGAATTCAGTATAAGATACTTTTAGTTCAAATACTGCTTACTAATGTCTCAAATATTATAGACAGTGTGGTAAAGGCATGAGTTGCTGTGTCTATTTAAGTTGCCCTTTAGACAAGATAAACCTTTTTATTGAACTAATTATCAAAAAATGCTATTTTAATAATAATTTTAAGGTGTATATTGAAAACAAAATAGTGCTTTAAATGCATTATACGCTAATATTACTATTGGAATGATAGTAGATATCATTAGAACGAATGTAACCTATTTTGAAATTATTAGCTTACCTGCAATTACCTCAATCCTGAAAGGTAAATTGTTTAAATATCACGGTTTTGGAACAACTGTAAATATAGTTGAAGTGACAGGAAGGCATCCAAATACTAACAATTAATTGGAAGCACATGTGCCCACGGATTTCTGGCCCTGGCTCGTATTAATATCCGCTTTTGCCGCTAGTACTGTTTAGTTATTTATTCATTTATTTATATATTTATTTATTTATACTGTGTTTACACTTATATTTCATTAATACATTTGTAAGCGATATTGTTAATTTATTGTATCGAAGCTATTAAGAACTATGATTAATTTACTTATTACTGAATTTTTATTGATAATACTTATTAAATATTTAATGGTAATACAATACATCAATAAACTTAACAATCTTAGTCAGAATGTGCCGAGTTTTTTCGACTCTATTTGATTGGCCTATATGCCGATGTGGGGTAGTAGCAGTCATGACGACATACGGGCGCTCGGCCATCATCCGGCCGTATGAAAAACGTTTGCTGGGCGCCTATTAGTCAGTAAAACAACCTGCGATCTCCTAGCAATCAGTGTCATTTTCCCACAAAGACATCAATCTTGAAACAACGCACATATAGTAATGCTGTCATATGGTTTGGCGGTTTTCGCAAGATCTATTTAATTCTTATTTTTTATTACCTTTTGACAGTAGAAACTCTTAACTTGATTGCAAATTTTTATTTAGAAAATGTTTAGTCATAGACACAGACAGGTATGCAACATGCATGACATGCATATCATATGCTTTTATGGTTGGCACCTCTGAATAATTTGACATCAAACTTGACCACAAATTAGACCAGGTTCTAAATGGGTGAAGAAACCCATGAATTATAGCATCCTTATCACGTGCAGCAAAAACAAGTAGTTGAAAGACAAGACTTTGAAAACTGAATGAATTTCTGTAACGAGGTCGTGCTCGGGTCCAGAAAATGCACTCCCTGTTAACAGTGTATTGCTTACGAATGGACCTAAGCTACATTTCTTATGAAATTCTTTAATTTTCCTTCTTATGAAATGTAACTTCAGCGTTATCATTAACGGCCATGTAAATGAATAATGAATAACGAATAGCGAATGACGAATGGCGAATGGCGAATGGCGAATGGCGAATGGCGAATGGCGAATGGCGAATGGCGAATGGCGAATGGCGAAAGGCGAATGGCGAATGGCGAATGGCGAATGGCGAATGGCGAATGGCGAATGGCGAATGGCGAATGGCGAATGGCGAATGGCGAATGGCGAATGGCGAATGGCGAATGGCGAATGGCGAATGGCGAATGGCGAATGGCGAATGGCGAATGGCGAATGGCGAATGGCGAATGGCGGATGGCGAATGGCGAATGGCGAAGGGCGAATGGCGAATGGCGAATGGCGAATGGCGAATGGCGAATGGCGAATGGCGAATGACGAATGACGAACGACGAATGAGTGATCAGGTCACATATGCCGCCCGCACCTCAAAACAATGTCCAAAGCTTGTTCCGTATTGAGAGTTTGCAATACAAAGATTATAAAAACAACAAAAAACACAGAAAGCCTAAAGCGCTAGCCTCACTTATTCTGCGCCACGATAAAGAAAGGTGTACATTACAAATAATCCGAATTTCTATTTCTGGAACGAAGGGAGAAATTGGAAGAATTGGCAACACCGATGAGGTAGCGCGACATCTGTTGTACAAAATCATTAACGGTATTTTGTCGTTGGGTTCCCTAAGTAGCTACCTACTTTATCTTCTCTTATGTTCTCCAATAGTCCTACTTGTACTTGATAGATGTCGCATCGGCATGGATCGTGGCGCTATCTATCGGCGGCCCTTTTAACTAGATAACTAAATAATAAAAGTTGCAATCTTCACCTTCAGATACCACAACAAGCTATATTTATAGATGAGAGATAGGTGGCGACAAAAAACCCTCACTGCGCAAGCTGAAAAGAAAGTGTCGGAATCAGAACAGAATTCTCACATTTTGGACCAGGACAACAGAAATGGATAGAGGACAAAATTATAAAAACCATAAATATTTGAAATTTGAAATATTTGAATATCTCATACTACAAAAGGGCATCGGCATATGTAACGTATTACAACTGAAGAAACAACAAATAAGGGGGACAAAAGGTGAGGTTTAAGGGTAGGGTAAAACCCTCAATTGTTGGCACCTCGCTAATTGTTAGCATCTTACGCAATTTTTGTAGCATTTAACGAATTTCAGAAAGCGGCAGCTAATTGTTGTACTACTAGTCGAAGCGGCAACTGTATATGGTAGTATTGGTATATCATTTCTATAAAAGTGTTGTCTCGCCATTAGATGCTTGTCAGCAGAGAAGTGAGGATATATTATATGAAATAGGTACTGCAGAATTAGCGCGAATTTTAGACGGAGAGGTATTACAAAAGCACCCATTATCTCGAAATAATTGGTGATACACCTGCATTTTTAACATAAATAGATCGCGTAAGGTCCAATCAAGTATATTTACCGTATACAACTTTTTTTTATCATCTATTTTAGTAAAAATCGGTATGCCAACGATTGTAACCTATTTTTGCGAAGTCGCGTAATGTTGTCATGGGGTGCCAAGATCTTAGGACTGTGAACTAAATAAAGTTCCAATACTTACCACTGCTCTTTTTTTCAACTGCGTAGCTTCCAGTACACTATAAGTACTTCAAACTAAAGCCAAATCATTTTCGCGTTCATCATATAATGACCTGGTAGATCAATCATTCTATTACAGCCAATATAAGTACATAAATGATTTTTAACAATAGTCAGCAATCTAAAATAGTTATTTTGTGATAGTACTGCTAAATTATATCAGTTAGTATGTAGCATTTCAAGGTGCCAATAATTGGAACACTAGTCAGTCCCAAATCTATTTGTTGACCCAAGGATAAATATCAGATCAAAAATAGAATTCGGTTATTGGGTTTTACGGCAAACCAACCCTTTTACGAACCACATAAGCAAATTGATTTCCATTAGCACTTCCGTCTTCCCGGTACTTCGAAGATATTTTGCAAAAGGCATTGGATATAAGGTGCGTACAGGAAAGCCAAAAAAAGCTGTATCCAAAAAGTTTGGGATGCCTAGGTCAACCGTATAGTTTAGACTGGGATACAACTTGAAAATTGTGGAAAAGAGCTACTTACCTAGTAGTACCTATGATGGAGAAGCTACAATTGTGAATTTTATCTTGCAAAATTACAGAAAGGAGTTTCCTAGGCGTCCAGTTGACCTCCAAGTATCAGATAAAGAGCTCATGGATAGGAATCAAAGAAACGGTCCAGGTAAGGATTGGTTGAAATACCGTCCATAGCTGATTGAAGCACGTTTGAAGGAATAACGTCAGCTTTTTCTTGCGTTGCGGAGAGGGACATCAGAGGCTGGTTCATGGGCATCGAAAGATACTTAAAATAAGAAGGGTTGTCCAACGGGGACGAAACATGCTTCGAGTACAATTCAAAGCTGGGAAAAGTAAATGCTCCAAAAGGAAAAAAGTCTGCAAAACAGATATGTGCAAGGCATAAGAAAACTCTAAGAAGGATAGAAAATTTGACAAAACTTAAAACTCGTGTTTTCCGAAACAATATAGCCGATTACCGTATTACTGATTTATTTTGTGCAGCACTATAGTAAGGGTGCATTTATAGTGCTGTAACGTAAGAAGTAAGGTAAGAGGTATGAAAATAAACCTATGGAATCAGATGAGAGTGTTTATAGTCGTAACGTAAGAAGTAACGCAAGACGTAAGAAATTCATTTCTATTAATTTCCAAAAGTGACGGGAGACGGGACATGAAATGAGAAGATTGAGAAGCGATTTCGGGTGGAAATCGGCCAGAATTGCTAGACATCGTGCATAAAACACGCGGGAATTTAGAAATATGGTTGTGAAATACTGCTTATCTGGGAAATAAACCAAATTCATATTTCTTACGGCATCGGGTGAATTCCGGTGAATTCGGCCATGGTCGCCAAAATGAATGCAATCGCCATAGGCTGGAGTTGGACATGTGATCAAAGATTTGAATTACCGACGGGTGATTTGAACCGACTTTTTGCAAAAAACGTTTGCACACCAAGGCGTGCAGGCCCGGACCAAGTCGTGCAGGACCGGCCTACACATTATTACATGAACAACGAAAGGAATGATTACACGTTACACCAGGCAGACTGCACTAGAGAGGCTGTTTCACAGCTATAACATGATTTGCAGTACTAGAAAATATTATCTTTAAAAAATACATGAAACCAACATATAGGTAATCCCACAATTTTCTAGTCATGATTTTGCTGAGGTTTTTTATATTCTGTGTATACATGAAGAGGATTTTGAGGAGTTCCTCCTTCCCTAATGATGTAGAGTTAAGTACTCCATTGATATGAGTATATATATGTAGATATAAAAGCTCATTCCGCCTAACAAAACGCAGAGCCCTTAGTACAGTTTTAGTATGATGCTAGGTATACTTTAACTGATTGTATAATGGAATCATATAAAATTTTTTAAACTGCGAAAATATTGCAGTCAGCCCAACTTAATAGTGAACTAATAAGTTAGTTGTTGCTGAATAGCAGGTATTATCAAACGTATAAGTATTATGTATCAGAAATCGATTTTTTGTCAATAACTCACCTGCACTGCATGCTTGTGCACATTCAATTTTGCCAGAGCAACCTATATTTGAATCAACCCAACAACTACACAGTTTTCTTTTGGGTTTACAGTGTAGTGAACATATTTTGGGCATATCTCTTGCACAATAATATGGTAAAGTAAGCATGTTCAAGTTTGTAAGAATATCATATATGAACAATGCTATAACTTCATAGGTATGACTTCAAAGTGACTGTTCAGGAAGGTCTGAAAACTTTACTCAGGCCATCGCAAAAATTTTATAGACAAACGTTTTTAGGATTCTCCCATATGTTAATGTTTTGCTACAAGTTGTAAGGTGTTACATATATAACAGGCCACTTGTTTCCAATTCAGCTGTTCAAGAATTACTTGCCAGCTGCACCTCCACTTTAAAGTCTTGACATACTCTATAAAAATTGTATGCTCTATTACAATTAATAATGTAATAATGTAATGTAATGTGTATGCTGTTATGAATATGGAATATGTGTTCATTTGAGAGCATTATGTGGTTCTAAAGCTGACAAACAGGGATATGTATTTTTTTTATTTTTAAGGGTGTATCAATAAATCATCAGCTGCGCTGTACACTTGTTCAGATTCAATATTGCCACAACAAAATACTTAATTTTGTTTTGAGTGTTGGTTATCAGCTTTGTAATTTGAAAACTATCATATAGCTAAGCAATATGCTTACTTCATAGGTATGACTTCAAAGTGAGTGTTCGAGTGTTCTGAATGGGTTGAAAACCTTACTCAGGCCACAGCAAAACTTTTATGGACACAAACATTTTTGGATTCTCCCATATGTTAGTTTCACTTGTTTCTGATTCAGCTTTTCAAGAATAGCTTTACAAAATTGCCAGCTACATCTCACCGTTCAAAATTTTGACATACCTTTTGTATCTGTAAAAGCTGTGTGCTATTACAGTTAAATGAGTATTTGTTCATTTAAAAGTTGTATGGTGTTATGAATATGAAATACTTGATCATTTGAGAGCACTATGTGGTTCTAAATTTGACAAACATGGATATGTGTTATCGCATCTGTTCAAAGATAAATGAATCTCGAAGTTGGCTTTGTAGTGACAGCAACCAACTAGTTATTTTATTGTAAATGTTAAGAAATAGATAAGTAAATTTTAGGCTCTGTAGCAACAGCAACCAAGTGTTTTTGGTCAACATTCACTTATTCACTAGCACACTAAGCTGCCCCAGGCCAACCTATAACAATACCCAAGTTTGACTAGAATATTTTCAATAGTTTTCTATTGCCTCTGTTCTGAGTCACAATATTTTAATATTTTCATGACATGGCAAAAACAATAGTTTTAGAAATGGTAGTTTTGACCTGTTTATAAAACTAAAAAGTTTGTCATACAGAGAAGCATACATCCTTGGTTTACAAACATATACATTTGGGCCAAATACTCTTAAAAAAATCACATCACAATATGTACAATTGTACTTTAAAGTCCTTTATAAACAGTCAAAACTCGAATTGTAGATTCTATTTCTATAGATGCTTCATGAAATTTGTTTTAATTCACTGCAACTGCCACTTTCCTCACATTTTACACTGAAGGACAGCGATAGATATGTACACTTTCTACTTGGGAAGAAATATATTCACAATTGCCTATTTTGTAATTTTATTGGAAAACTGCCTTAACATTCCAGGTATGTGTATGCGTCAATATCTTCTATGGAGTACACTTGATTAAACAAAGTACATCGCTACATCCTATAAACAGCTGCACTCTCCACTAAATATACAGGGCACGCTTCACGAGGGACAGTCATTCAAAATTGTTGGACCAGATATTGCAGCCCTATGACTCCTATGAGACATGTATAGCTCTTCGAAATATATACTAGTCAGCCGCCATTGCCACCTGTAAAAAGCGGTTTTCTTTAGAATCCAGAAATTCATTGTATTTCAGACTATAGCGCCTTACCTCTATCCAAAACCCCTATGCATTGGTACCGTATTGATCGTCAGACCTTCAACAAAGTTCCAGTAGCAAACAAGTTACAATAAACAATCAGAGATAACTTTAAACAATTAACAATATTGCCCTAGGGCCATTGACATTCGACATAACCATAAAAATAAAAAAAACAATCATAAAACATCTCTCCAAGAAGAAGCTTAAAACATATGGCCCCATCTATGAGTCACATACCAAACTTGGCTACCCTTGTCACCTGTCTGTCACTTAAGTAGCATTTATAGTGCGGTAAGGTAGGAGGTAACGTAAGACGTAAGAATAAGAAAAAAGTGGGTATGCTATAGTGCCGTAAGCGGCTTGCTAACAAACAAATAGAAATAGAATATACAATTCGAGTTGTGACTGTTTATAAGGGACTAAATAGAGTGCGGTAGGGTAAGAGGTAACGTAAGACGTAAGGTAATAAACCTGTGCAATCAGATGAGAGTGTTGCGTTACCTCTTACGTTACGACTATAAACACTCTCATCTGATTCCACAGGTTTATTTTCTTACGTCTTACGTTACCTCTTACCTTACCGCACTCTATTTCATACTTAAAGGACTTTGTACACATTGTGATGTGATTTTTTTAAGAGTATTTGGCCCAAATGTATTTGTTTGTAAACCAAGTATGTATCCTTCTCTGTATGACAAACTTTTTAGTTTTATAATAAACAGGTCAAAACTACCATTTCTAAAACTATTGTTTTTGCCATGTCAGAACAGAGACAATAGAAAACTATTGAAAATATTTTAGTTAAACTTGGGTATTGTTAAGTATGAAATAGAGTGCGGTAAGGTAAGAGGTAACGTAAGACGTAAGAAAATAAACCTGTGGAATCAGATGAGAGTGTTTATAGTCGTAACTTAAGAGGTAACGCAACACTCTCATCTGATTCCACAGGTTTATTACCTTACGTCTTACGTTACCTCTTACTTTACCGCACTCTATTTAGTCCCTTATAGGTTGGCCTGGGGCAGCTTGGAATTCCTTCACAGGGCTGTGATGTGCTAGTGAATGAGTGAATGTTGACCAAAAACACTTGGTTGCTGTTGCTACAGAGCCTAAAATTTACTTATCTATTTCTTAACATTTACAATAAAATAACTAGTTGGTTGCTGTCGCTACAGAGGCAACTTTGAGATTCATTTATCTTTGAACAGATGCAATAACATACATATCCCCGTTTGTCAAATTTAGAACCACATAATGCTCTCAAATGGTTAAATATTCCATATTCATAACACCATACAACTTTTAAATGAACAAATACTCATTTAACTGTAATAGCACACAGCTTTTACAGATAAAAAAGGTATGTCAAAATTTTGAACTATGAGATGTAGCTGGCAATTTTTCAAAGCTATTCTTGAAAAGCTGAATCAGAAACAAGTGAAAGTAACATATGGGAGAATCCAAAAATGTTTGTGTCCATAAAAGTTTTGCTGTGGCCTGAGTAAGGTTTTCAACCCATTCAGAACACTCGAACACTCACTTTGAAGTCATACCTATGAAGTAAGCATATTACTTAGCTATATGATGTTTTCAAATTACAAAGGTGATAACTAACACTCAAAACAAAATTGTGCAGTTGTTGAGTTGGTTTAAGTATTTTGTTGTGGCAATATTGAATCTGAACAAGTGTACAGTGTAGCTGATGATTTATTGATACACCATGGATTATCTCTGAAGAGATTCAATATAATGCATATCCCTGTTTGTCAGCCTTAGAACCACATAATGCTCTCAAATGAACGCATATTCCATATTCATAACAGCATACACATTACATTACATTATTAATTGTAACAGAGCATACAACTTTTATAGAGTATGTCAAGACAAGTGTGAGGTGCAGCTGGCAAGTTATTCTTGAACAGCTGAATTGGAAACAAGTGGCCTGTTATATATGTTACAACTTGTAGGAAAACATTAACATATGGGAGAATCCTAAAAACGTTTGTGTCTATAAAACTTTTGCGATGGCCTGAGTAAGGTTTTCAGACCTTCCTGAACAGTCACCTTGAAGTCATACCTATGAAGTTATAGCATTGTTCATATACGATATTCTTACAAAAAATCGATTTCTGATACATAATACTTATACTTTTGATAATACGTGCTATTCAGCAACAACTAACTTATTAGTTCACTATTAAGTTGGGCTGACTGCAATATTTTCACACTTTAGAAAATTGTATATGATTCCATTATACATAATCAGTTAACGGTTGCATAGTAAAAACTATAGCATCATACCTACTAAAACTGTACTAAGGGCTCTGCATTTTGTTAGGCGGAATGAGCTTTTATATCTACATATATACTCATATCAATGGAGTACTTATAGCTCTACATCATTAGGGAAGGAGGAACTCCTCACAATCCTCTTTATGTACACAGAATATAAAAAACCTCAGCAAAATCATGACTACAATATTGTGGGACTATGTTGGTTCCATGTATTTTTTAGGGAAAATATTTTCTAATACTGCAAATCATGTTCTAGCTGTGAAACAGCCTCTCTAGTGCATAGTCTGCCTGGTGTAACCATTCCTTTCCTTGTTCATATAAAAATGTATAGGCCGGTCCTGCACGACTTGTCCGGACCTGCACGCCTTGGTGTGCAAACGTGTTTTGCAAAAAGTCGGTTCCAATCACCCGTCGGTGATTCAAATCTTTGATCACATGTCCGACACCAGCCTATAGCGATTGCATTCATTTTGGCGACCATGGCCGAATTCACCGGAATTCACCCGATGCCATAAGAAAAATGAATTTGGCTTATTTCCTAGGTAAGCAGTATTACACGAGCATATTTCTAAATTCCCGCGTGTTTTATGCACGATGTCTAGCGATCGTGGCCGATTTCCACCCGAAATCGCTTCTCGTTTCATGCCCCGTCATTTTAGAAATGAATTTCTTACGTCTTGCGTTACTTCTTACGTTACGACTATAACCACTCTCATCTGATTCCACAGGTTTATTTTCATACCTCTTACCTTACCTCTTACGTTACAGCACTATAAATGCACCCTTAAGCCGTAAGCCGCTTACGGCACTATAGCATACCCACTTTTTTTTGTTCTTACGTCTTACGTTACCTTTTGCCTGTAGGACATAAAAACGGATTAATGACTAAATGATCATTCTGGGCGTATTTTTAAAACAAACATTTAATAAGGTAGTAATTCAATCAATAAACAAATGATCAAAATAAATTAAGTAAGATCACAATTAAATCTTTAAACAATAACTTACTAGAACTACCTAATTCAACATCGATAAGAGGTTGGGCCTGTATCAGGAAAAGCGCTCGAGACGACACATCTGCAAATTAAATTAAAAGATACCTGAGTAACCAATTCATTGAAGAATGATAAATAAAAAGAAATGGGTTAACATACGTTAAATTAAAGAACATGTCGTTATTTTATACTGGGGTGGTTGATAAAGCAAGCAGAATAAATAAACACACAAATATAAACAGATAACACAGCAAATATATCTTTTAACCCCAAACGGATAAAATCATATCCACATATTATGTGGTCATACAAATTACACGGAACATAAATCAAACATCTCTTGAGTCATAGGTGTTAAGGGTCAACTCGCGAAACACCTCTCCAAGAGAATAGATGAAATAATATACTTTATAACCATACAAACATCATATAACAAAACTCGAGAACAGCACTTGGGTCTTTGGTATTAAGGGTCAACACGCGAAATACCTCACCAAGAGCTCCAATAACTAGGGCGGAGAATTATCATGATAACTGTGAGGCCAACTCACTAAGATACTAGGGGTCCACTCGCAAAGTATCCACTCCTTTGTACTAGTTCAGCACGAAGGGTCTACTCGCGACGTGCTTCGAGATTGTTATCTGTTTTCATATCGCAGACATTCAGTAGTTGAATTACAGAACCATTAATGATAGAAATGTGTGAATCAAAGTTTATCAATTGTCTAATATCAAGTTCTCAAATGAATTAATGAAATAAATCGATATATCAATAAACAAAGAGACAATTAGTAGAATTGGGTACTCTGTGAGATAAACTCACCCAAGCTGTTGCACAATCACCAGCAATTCACAAGAACACTTTATTGTACGAAGTATAACTAGGTACTATATGAAATAATTTTTGCGGTCGACTAGTCTGAAGGGACGGACGTATTTGCATGCAGGTAACAAGTAAACATTATCCAACTTTGGACTTTATTCTAACGTGACGAACCGCCTAAATTACTGTGACGCTCTTCAAACTGTTTAGAAAATAATATCGGCCAGATGTTTAGTTGTTTATCTTACACAGGATTCCGTCTTCCTAGCATTTTAAGGCATCGTTTTTACGTTGTACTTCTAACTACACTCTTGGATAATAGTATTTTCGAATTATGAAATTTTGTCGCCCTGACATACCTTACCGCACTCTAAACTCTACTTTTAAAATCAATCTGGTATCTATTTTAAACCACTACCTATAATACAAACAGCGTAGTGCCAATAATTAGCACCAGCCAGTGCTAGCAGCTAGCAGTCATTGGGAAAAGGGTGCCAATAATACGGAATTTGCAATGGTCTGTATTTTTTGTGTTATTCCTTGGTTTTTCAGCTTGTTGCGAAATTATTTCACATCAGTTCAAAACTACAGTAATTTCTGGCGATAAAATCACAGAAATCATACATTTCCTGCATTTGTGGAACCAGTTATCGTTGTCTCCGAGGAAATGACACCTTAAAGTGCCAACAATTGGGGGTTTTACCCTATCTAATGTTAGAAGATGATGCATGCATGCATTGTTTTGTGTTTCATTTAGTATTATTTGTTTTGGGTGGAGTAATGAAGCAGGTTAAAACAATTGATGGGGTTATTACGATATTTGCAGTAATATTTTTTAAATTTTAGAATTCACTTATCTTACATTCACAAATACTTTATTCATTGATTCCATTGGATCAAACTGACTGTTCAGTGTTTACATGCGTCAACAAATCCATGCGTTGTGTGACGCTACACAACAACCTTTTACGGTGGCGTCGGTGGCCACACACAGCACAAGTGTGGACACTCAGTGGTATACTGTGTTGTTTGCACAAATTATATCGTGCAGGTAAGTCGCTGAGTGTTATTTTGTGGTCCACACCATTCAAGTAAGCTCGCGCAAACCTTCACTAATAACTCGGAAACTGATGATTTCATATAGGTACTGCTATCCTTAAAACATAACCCTATGGTCACACACAGAGGCTTTACAGTGCAGACCAGTTGGCGTCGGCACAATCCAAAACCGAGTCCAAAACTTTCAGCAGACTGAAAATTACACAAGCCGCTCTTTTCGATTTGCGCGAGCTTACGAGCTAGGTACCGTCTTACTGCTCTTTATTGTCCACCACTCACAGTCCACACGCATGGGCTTACCGATACAAACTGATTTGCACAAGCAAAAGTAGGTAGGTACCTATAATACGCGGCAAAGCTAAAAAGCTTGCACGTATGGCCGGGGTTTTAACGTGAAACAGAGAAACAGATAACATATGTTTCAAAAAATAGGTCGTCTGACGACATTATTTTCCGATCTACTGATAGTAGGTCTTCGATCAATGATCGGAGTAGTAGGTACTGAACTACACACCGAGATCTACACCACAAACAAAACATAATTCTGGAATGTCAAGTAATGTCAATATTCGAAATTGTCAGTCAGAGCGAAATGTAGGATTTATTATATTACGAGTGACCGAATGCATGCAAGACTCCATAAACCAAATGTCTGGGTACCATGATCGCCAGGCAGATGAGGGTAACATCGACGTAGAAGAGATGTAAAGCTGGAGAACTGAAGACCGCTGCTGAAGACCTGCTAGGTCTGTCACGAAGTGTAAAAAATTTAATGTTTCATTATTATCAGCCAATACCTTTATACAAGTTATTACTTTCAAAGGTCGCCTTTATTTGTACTGGTACTTGTATGAATAAATAATAATAATAATAATTATTACTGACCCATGACCCACCATTTAGGTATACCTAAATCCATGAAACAGCATCACGCATCAGGTATAATAATTATGCGGTCATAGAAGAAACAACGGTAAGACTTCGTTTTAGCGGAAACCGAAATGGGGGTCGAGAGTGGTGTCAAACGACGTGGTTTGACGTCCTAAATCGAACGAGACCACTCCCAGACCGAGGAAACGTTCTGGTGAAGAGCTACAGCATTTTGAAGTTTCGTTACCTAACCTAACTTATCCAGAAAAGTTTACTTGTTGAGCTCAAAATGAGTGTTAATCGACGTGGTTGGACATCGTGACTCGAACTTGACCACTTCCAAAGTGAAGAAACATTGCAGTGAAAATCTACGCCACTTTAAAACTTGGCAATTTCAATATCTTCCCTGATATAACCTAACTAATACGGTCGGGCTAAAAAAGGGTGTCAATCAACTCGGTTTCATGTCCTGACTCGAAATGTATCAACTAGTAGACTGAAAAAACGTTTATTTTGATTCTCAGTTTAGGAAATTAAGCCAAAAAAGGTCTTCGAGGGTCTGCGCCTGGGGCCTATTCCAGCATACTGAAAAAACTGAACAGGTGACCTACCCTACTTACCTGGGAGTATATTACATGGAGTATTCAAAGTCTACAAAATTAGTAACGTCTGGGGGGGCCAGCCCCCCCAGGCCCCCCCCGTCTATACAAGTGAACAAACCTAATCCAACTTAAACCTACCTTATTTCTACGAACATTAAGAATTCAAAGTATCATAACTTTTTTATTTTCCATTTCTTAGAGTTGCTTCTGGTGTCATTGTACCCTACTCGTCAAGTACTTTCGAATTGATCATATATTTCGTGGCAAAAATATAGAAATTTCGAAGTCGTTTTTAGGTTAGGTTTGAAATTTCAGAGGCATAGATTTTTATCGGGCCGTTTTCTTAGGCTGGGTATGGTCTAATCCCACTCGAGGCGTCAAACCGAGTCAATTAACAGTCCTTTAAACCTCATTTAACCTATTTTGACCTCAACAACTTGACCCGTCGGGTTAAGTTAGGTTAGGTACTGAAACTTTAAAATGCCGTAGTTTTTCACCGGAGCGTTTCCTCGGTCTAGGAGTGGTCTCGTTTTACTCAGGACGTCAAACCGAGTCGATTGACACTACTCTCAAGCCTCAAATCGGTTTCCGCTAAAACGAAGTCTAGCCGAAACAACTATAGTTCTTCTCACACAAAGCTATAATAGTATGCCGCTTGCTGATGCTCACACTCTCACAGTGAGGACCAAACCCAACCCAAAAATCTTTTATCTATGAGTGAGCATACGTGGGAAACTCAGCCGTTTTATGTCAAAATTCATATACTCCAAAATGGTCATTCACCCTAACCCTAAAGCTACTTGACAGTTTGTGCTTGACAGTCGACTTCCATAAGTTTGGTTATAAATAATTTATAAATTTGTAATTTTGTAAATACGTCAGCCTGGTAGGCAGAGTAGGGCCCCCAGTGCTCCCACAAAAACAGGGCTCTCCTTGCGCAACAAGGGTGCCTCATTGCCGCCACTAATTCTGTAATATATCACATTTGTGATGACACTTAATCAAAGTTTAAAAGTTTCAATTCACATAACTTAGGGTGGATTTATGATTGCCGAGGTCTCGCTGGATAATACTGGTTGGAAATTCGAAGCTTCGACAGAAAACCCCAACAGAAGTCAGAAATGCTTATCGAGTCTGTGACAGGCACTTTGCACTAGAGGATAAAGAGGCAGATCGACCAATACACAAGAGACAAAGATCCAACATAAAAGTAAATGCAAATCCATCACTGTAGTTGCCTAATCAAGGTGAGATGTATTTCATATAATATATATAGCCCTTTTACACTTTTGACTATAATCATGTATCATCGTCACATGGGGTAGGTTGCCTGATACTGGTAGGCAAGTCTGGGCTCAGAAGAAAAATATAAGACTGATTTTTGGGTTAATTTTTAGGGTCATGCCAACAAAAATTCATAAAACATAAAATTGTAACAGCTAAATTGGTTTTAGATGTGAGCTTTTCAATGAACTGTGGTCTACTTTCCACCATTTCCATACATGCAGCTTGTCTGGGGACATTCTGTAATGCACCTCATATTGCCTTACCAGTCATGTCGTCATTCATCTATTGCACTGTACAAATATGGAGATATTAGGTCTGTTTTTACAGCAATCACAAACTAGTCAGCGTCAATTTGATTGGCCAGTACTAGTCAGAAATAGTTTGACAACTGCAATGGCGAATACTGATTGGCTCTGACTGGTTTGTGATTCTCTGTAAAAACAGACCTATTAGCTTCAACAAATCAGTTTTTTGTGACTGTATAATTGAACATTTATTATACTCTGAAGATCCTTTTGCTCAGTGCCAAATGGTCACCTAAACATTGGGTTCTAATGTAGGAGTCATTCGCCATCATAATCATAGTTTTTCTTATGATTGGTATCAATATGGACATTTGAATGCCACACCTTCTGTATTGATTCTTATTATTATATTGATTCATATGTACTGTACACCAGGATTACATTTGCACATGTTTGCTTCCAGGTATGATGGAACAGGCTGGAATAGAATTGTTAATGTTCATTGACAAAACCTTTGACAGTCTCAAGGGATCAGCACTGAAACCGAAGGACAGAAAACTGCTGCAAGCAGCAGTGACTGCCAAGAGTGTGCATCAGGAGTTATTATTATCATCATCCTTATTATTATTCAATTTACTGTTACTTGTCGTTTTTATTTTCTTGTATCATGTTTTATTAGAAAATAATGAAGCTATGTGGACCTTACTGTTCTACTTTAATTTCATGGCTCCACCAGTATTGTGGTGGAATTGCTAACCTGTCTTTTTAATATTACAGTAAAGTTCTAACATTAGCTTAGGTCAGAATTTGCATTTTGTCAGACAAATAGAAACAATTATAAAGTGCTGTTTTTAGCGCAGACATACTCCTAAAACCTATATCTAGCACTGAAATAGTTCCTTTATGATGTTTCTGTGGCTGTCTGGCAAATTGTATATTTTGACTTAGGCAGTGTTAGAACTTTACTATCACCACAAAATTTTCTATCTGAAATTTTCTAATCGCCCTCGTAGTCAGGTATTTCTCTTACGCCCCCGTATATCATTATCTCGTTGCTCCAAACGCGAGATGGCGCTGAAGGTCAGTTAAGGTCAGTTTCCCATCTATAACCTAACCCAACCCAAAAATTTTTTATCTATGATGAGTGAGGACTTAAAATAAATAAAATTGACAAAACACGAATAACGTAAACGTGGGGAGAGAGTGAAAGAGAGAGAAGACGCAAGCAGAGTTGCCATATGATGCTTATGTAAAATCCTGAAAAGCAATAATAACAATTCCGTGGAAATTACTTGTCAGAGATTCAGTTCATATTTAATAATAGACATATTTATTAGGCCGAAATTTAGCCACAGCACAGGTTTGTTGTTTCCTTCAGCATAGAATATACATACAGAAAAAATTGTCCAGTTTTATTTAGGCAGGTAGGTAATATAGTATTGTCGCCCTAGCAAACATTGTCAATCGGCTTATTAATTGTCGGTCGACATCGTCGGGAATATGTCGGCATCGACACTACTTCTACTTAGCGGCTACGGCAAGTTGCATCAACGCCGACTGTTCAGTTAATGTGAATAAAGCTCTAAAGTCATGAAACAATTTATTCATTTTCAACAAACCTCTACACTCCGCAGTATAGATAAATCTGAAAATTTAAAACACAGCAGGGAAGGAATCCAGATTGGAGAATCACAAAAAATCACAGTAAGTATTCTGATTTTGATAACGTGATAACCATAATGATGTTCTCGATACTGCTGTGAAAAAATGCCGTAATATCGCTTTCCAAAATAACAGAAATTGAACACAATGAACCTATTGATCCTTCGCCCTCTACATCACATTTTGAAGCCAATGTCGACAAATCTAGCAATTATTTTGGACAACAAATAACAGAATCTAATTCTCTGCAAGTGGGGGTAATAGAAAGAATGACTGAATGTCAATTTCCAGATATTAAGTTAAGAATATGATTCTGATGATAATGAATGGAAAAGATAAGCAACGACACCAGTCGCAACTCCTGGAAGTGAAAAATAAAAAAGGTTATGGTATTCTCCATTGCTTATGTTAAATCTACTGGGAAAATGTAGATCAACAACATCAGGTAAGTTAAGCTTGAATTTGGCTTATGCAGGCGTGGTTACTAAATACCTGGAGGTCCAGATGTCCGCAGAAAAAAAACTCACTATGATATTTCAATACTCTAAAACAACAGGTACCCTCAGATAAGATTGTCTTCTGTACGGTTTTTCTTATAGAGTGTCCCGGTAGGCCGCAGAAGATTTTTGTTTTGCTCTTTGAAAATGATCATATCAATTACTCCTCCCGGATAGTTGAGGAACTGAGTTGGCCCCTAGACCGCCTTAACCATCGTTTTTGATGGTTACCCTAATGCGGCATCAGCAAAGAGTATCAAATCAGCTGAGCAGTGTTGAGGATGCTGACACCCTTATTGTCAACACCGCCATTGAATTGACTGGTAAATTTGCTACGGTCATTATAACTGGGGAGGGCACTGACTTATTGATCCTATTAACCGCCAAAGCACCAAATTCGTCCAACATTTTCGTTATGAAACCTGGAAGGAGAACCTCTCAGAATATGTTCTACTCTCCTAAGTACTTCAACTTCTCGTTTGTTTTCAAACAGCATATTATGTTCTTATATGCGATCAGTGGATGTAATACAATCTCTGCATTCTATCGCCAAGGTAAGTTGAAGTTGACAAACTTCTTGAAAAGAACACGACATTGCAAGGCACTGTCAGGGTCTTCTATGATGAGGATGCAGATTCTGAGGTTCTCATTTCAGCAGGTCATCTGTTCTTGGCAGCCCTCTATTCTCCTAATGCAGATGTGATCTCCTTGGACCAAATCCGATACGAGATATTTTCTCGATCTCTAATAGAGCCAACTTTCGAACTGGCTTCCCTACCTCCAACAAATGCAGCTGCCGCTCAACATATTCTGCGGGTGTACCTTCGAATCCAGGGCTGGTATGATAGATCGAAGGATCCTCTTAGCTGAGGTTGGGTCCTGCAAATCTACAAAGGAGTGTACAGGGAAGTGCAGCTGCCGAAAAGTAGACATAAAATGCTCAGCAATATGCCTCAATTGCAACGGCCAATCATGCTCTATTTCAGCACCCTGTGAGGATGACATTGCCGTAGAACCAGAAAAAGTTGAAAATAGTTCCTTTGAAGGTGATCCAGCTGAAGATGACCTCAATATGCAACCGCGCTTTTCGAGCTATTCAGATGAAGTACCATCAACGTCTAAGAAAATACGAATATGAATGCTGCCACAGAAACATCTGTCGTGTCATCAAATACTCACACTTTGAATAAGATCTCACATTCAGTATTCCTTAAAATACAACAATGTTTTATCCACTGGGAAGAGTATTTGATAACTAACTATAGCCTGTAGTCGATCCAACGACAAGGACCATTGAATTCAGTATAAGATACTTTTAGTTCAAATACTGCTTACTAATGTCTCAAATATTATAGACAGTGTGGTAAAGGCATGAGTTGCTGTGTCTATTTTAGTTGCCCTTTAGACAAGATAAACCTTTTTATTGAACTAATTATCAAAAAATGCTATTTAACAATAATTTTAAGGTGTATATTGAAAACAAAATAGTGCTTTAAATGCATTATACGCTGATATTACTATTGGAATGATAGTAGATATCATTAGAACGAATGTAACCTATTTTGACATTATTAGCTTACCTGCAATTACCTCAATCCTGAAAGGTAAATTGTTTAAATATCACGGTTTTGGAACAACTGTAAATATAGTTGAAGTGACAGGAAGGCATCCAAATACTAACAATTAATTGAAAGCACAACATTTTTTTCTGTGTGCCCACGGATTTCTGGCCCTGGCTCGTATTAATATCCGCTTTTGCCGCTAGTACTGTTTAGTTATTTATTCGTTTATTTATATATTTATTTATTTATACTGTGTTAACGTTTATATTTCATTAATAAATTTGTAAGCGATATTGTTAATTTATTGTACCTAAGCTACTAAGAACTATGATTAATTTACTTATTACTCAATTCTTATTGATAATACTTATTAAATATTTAATGGTAATACAATACATCAATAAACTTAACAATCTTAGTCAGAATGTGCCGGGTTTTTTCGACTCTATTTGATTGGCCTATATGCCGATGTGGGGTAGTAGCAGTCATGACGACATACGGGCGCTCGGCCATCATCCGGCCGTATGAAAAACGTTTGCTGGGCGCCTATTAGCCAGTAAAACAACTTGAGATCTCCTAGCGTTCAATGTCATTTTCCCACAAAGACATCAATCTTGAAACAAGGCACGTATAGTAATGCTGTCATATGGTTTGGCGGTTTTCGCAAGATCTATTTAATTCTTATTTTTTATTACCTTTTGACAGTAGAAACTCTTAACTTGATTGCAAATTTTTATTTAGAAAATGTTTAATCATAGACAGAGACAGGTATGCAACATGCATGACATGCATATCATATGCTTTTATGGTTGGCACCTCTGAATAATTTGACATCAAACTTGACCACAAATTAGACCAGGTTCTTAAATGGGTGAAGAAACCCATGAATTATAGCATCCTTATCACGTGCAGCAAAAACAAGTAGCTGAAAGACAAGACTTTGAAAACTGAATGAATTTCTGTAACGAGGTCGTGCTCGAGTCAAGAAAATGCACTCCTTGTTAACAGTGTATTGCTTACGAATGGAGCTAAGCTACATTTCTTATGAAATTCTTTAATTTTCCTTCTTACGAAATGTAGCTTCAGCGTTATCATTAAAGTATTAACTAGAGTGCGGTAAGGTAAGAGGTAACGTAAGACGTAAGAAAATAAACCTGTGGAATCAGATGAGAGTGTTTATAGTCGTAACGTAAGAGCTAACGCAACACCCTCATCTGATTCCACAGGTTTATTACCTTACGTCTTACGTTACCTCTTACCTTACCGCACTCTATTTAGTCCCTAACGGCCATGTAAATGAATAGTGAATAACGAATAGCGAATGACGAATGGCGAATGGCGAATGGCGAATGGCGAATGACGAATGACGAATGACGAACGACGAATGAGTGATCAGGTCACATATGCCGCCCGCACCTCAAAACAATGTCCAAACCTTGTTCCGTATTGAGAGTTTGCAATACAAAGATTATAAAAACAACAAAAAACACAGAAAGCCTAAAGCGCTAGCCTCACTTATTCTACGCCACGATAAAGAAAGGGGTACATTACAAAGAATCAGAATTTCTATTTCTGGAACGAAGGGAGAAATTGGAAGAATTGGCAACACCGATGAGGTAGCGCGACGTCTGTTGTACAAAAACATTAACGGTATTTTGTCGTTGGGTTCCCTAAGTAGCTACCTACTTTATCTTCTCTTATGTTCTCCAATAGTCCGACTTGTACTTGATAGATGTCGCATCGGTATCGATCGTGGCGCTATCTATCGGTGGCCTTTTTAACTAGATAACTAAATAATAAAAGTCGCAATCTTCACCATCAGATACCACAACAAGCTATATTTATAGATGAGAGATAGGTGGCGACAAAAAACCCTCACTGCGCAAGCTGAAAAGAAAGTGTCGGAATCAGAACAGAATTCTCACATTTTGGACCAGGACATAAGAAATAGATAGAGGACAAAATTATAAAAACCATATTGAAATTTGAAATATTTGAATAGGTATCTCATACTACAAAAGGGCATCGGCATATGTAACGCATTACAACTGAAGAAACAACAAATAAGGGGAACAAAAAGGTGTAAATTTGAGGTTTAAGGGTAGGGTAAAACCCTCAATTGTTGGCATCTCGCTAATTGTTGGCATCTTACGCAATTTTTGTAGCATTTAACGAATTTCAGAAAGCGGTAGCTAATTGTTGTACTACTAGTCGAAGCGGCAACAGTATATGGTAGTATTGGCAAGAGTATTGGTATATAATTTCTATAAAAGTGTTCTCTCGCCATTAGATGCTTGTCAGCAGAGAAGTGAGGATATCTTATACGAAATTATGCAGAATTAGCGCGAATTTGAGACCGAGAGGAGTTACAAAAGCACCCATTATATCGAAATAATTGGTGATACACCTGCATTTTTAACATAAATAGATCGTGTGTAGGAGCGATAAGGAAAAAATTAATTCTGGGCGATTACCATGTAAGTATTTAATAAGATAATAATTCAAATTAATAAACAAATGATCAAAATAAATTAAGTAAGATCACAATTAAATCTTTAAACAATAACTTACTAGAACTACCTAATTCAACATCGATAAGAGGTTGGGCCTGTATCAGGAAAAGCGCTCGAGACGACACATCTGCAAATTAAATTAAAAGATACCTGAGTAACCAATTCATTGAAGAATGATAAACAAAAAGAAATGGGTTAACATACGTTAAATTAAAGAACATGTCGTTATTTTATACTGGGGTGGTTGATAAAGCAAGCAGAATCAATAAACACACAAATATAAATAGATAACACAGCAAATATATCTTTTAACCCCAAACGGATAAAATCATATCCACATATTATGTGGTCATACAAATTACACGGAACATAAATCAAACATCTCTTGAGTCATAGGTGTTAAGGGTCAACTCGCGAAACACCTCTCCAAGAGAATAGATGAAATAATATACTTTATAACCATACAAACATCATATAACAAAACTCGAGAACAGCACTTGGGTCTTTGGTATTAAGGGTCAACACGCGAAATACCTCACCAAGAGCTCCAATAACTAGGGCGGAGAATTATCACGATAACTGTGAGGCCAACTCACTAAGATACTAGGGGTCCACTCGCAAAGTATCCACTCCTTTGTACTAGTTCAGCACGAAGGGTCTACTCGCGACGTGCTTCGAGATTGTTATCTGTTTTCATATCGCAGACATTCAGTAGTTGAATCATAGAACCATTAATGATAGAAATGTGTGAATCAAAGTTTATCAATTGTCTAATAACAAGTTGTCAGATGAACTAATGAAATAAATCAATATATCAATAAACAAACAGACAATTAGTAGAATTGGGTACTCTGTGAGATAAACTCACCCAAGCTGTTACTCAATCACCAACAATTCACAAGAACACTTTATTGTACGAAGTATAACTAGGTACTGAATGAAATGATTTTTGTGGTCGACTAGTCTGAAGGGACGGACGTATTTGCATGCAGGTATCAAGTAAACATTATCCAACTTTGGACTTTATTCTGACGTGACGAACCGCCTAAATTACTGTGACGCTCTTCAAACTGTTTAGAAAATAATATCGGCCAGATGTTTAGTCGTTTATCTTACATAGGATTGAAATTCCGTCTTCCTAGCATTTTAAGGCATCGTTTTTACGTTGTACTTTTAACTACACTCTTGTCTAATAGTATTTTCGAATTATAAAATTTTGTCGCCCTGACACGTGTAAGGTCCAATCAAGTATATTTACCGTGTACAACTTTTTTTTATCATCTATTTTAGTAAAAATGGGTATGCCAACGATTGTAACCTATTTTTGCGAAGTCGCGTAATGATGTCATGGGGTGCCAAGATCTTAGGACTGTGAACTAAATAAAGTTCCAATACTTACCACTGCTCTTTTTTCAACTGCGTAGCTTCCAGTACACTATAAGTACTTCAAACTAAAGCGTTCATCATATAATGGCCTGGGAGATTGGCGAAAAAGGTAAATTTGATATTTGTCCATATGTTTGTGCTTGATATGTGCTTGCAAGTTAGGTATGAAACACACACACTCTAGTCAGATAGTTCAATCATTCTATTACAGCCAATACAAGTACATAAATGATTTTTAACAATAGTCAGCAATCTAAAATAGTTATTTTGTGATAGTACTGCTAAATTATATCAGTTAGTATGTAGCATTTCAAGGTGCCAATAATTGGAACACTAGTCAGTCCCAAATCTATTTGTTGACCCAAGGATAAATATCAGATCAAAAATAGAATTCGGTTATTGGGTTTTACGGCAAACCAACCCTTTTACGAACCACATAAGCAAATTGATTTCTATTAGCACTTCCGCCTTCCCGGTACTTCGAAGATATTTTGCAAAAGGCATTGGATATAAGGCGCGTAGCCAAAAGCCAAAAAAAAACTGTATCCAAGAAATTTGGAATGCCTAGGTCAACCATATAGTTTAGACTGGGATACAACTTGAAAATTGTGGAAAAGCGAGCTACTTATACCTAGTAGTACCTCTGTTGGAGAAGCTACAATTGTGAATTTTATCTTGCAAAATTAAAAAAAGGAGTTTCCTAGGCGTCCAGCCGACCTCCAGGTATCAGATAAAGAGCTCATGGATAGGAATCAAAGAAACGGTCCAGGTAAGGATTGGTTGAAATACCGCCCATAGCTGATTGAAGCACGTTTGAAGGAATAACGTCAGCTTTTTCTTGCGTTGCGGAGAAGGACATCAGAGGCTGGTTCATGGGCATCGAAAGATACTTAAAATAAGAAGGGTTATTCAACGGGGACGAAACATGCTTCGAGTACAATTCAAAGCTGGGAAAAGTAAATGCTCCAAAAGGAAAAAAAGTCTGCAAAACAGATATGTGCAAGGCATAAGAAAACTCTAAGAAGGATAGAAAATTTGACAAAACTTAAACTCGTGTTTGCCGAAACGATATAGCCGACAATAATCATTACTGTATTACTGATTTATTTTGTGCAGCACTATAGTAACGCTGTGAATCTGATTTGGCTTAATTTGGTACTCAGATCCTTTTTTTATGTAGATACCTGTACTGAACTGGTTTGATTAAAGTTTTTGTAATAACTACACTTGTTTCTTCATACAAAAGTTAAAATCAATCTGATATCTATTTTAAACCACTACCTATAATACGAAAAGCGTAGTGCCAATAATTACCACCAGCCAGTGCTAGCAGCTAGCAGCCATTGGGAAAAAGGTGCCAATAATACGGAATTTGCAATGGTCTGTATTTTTCGTGTTATTCCTTGGTTTTTCAGCTTGTTGCGAAATTATTTCGCATCAGTTCAAAACTACTATAACTAGTATTATTTGTTTTGGGTGGAGTAAGGAAGCAGGTTAAAACAATTGATGGGGTTATTACGATCATTGCAGTAATATTTTTTAAATTTTAGAATTCACTTATTTTACATTGACAAATACTTTATTCGTTGATTCCTTTGGATCAAACTGACTGTTCAGTGTTAACATGCGTCAACAAATCCATGCGTTGTGTGACGCTACACAAGAACCTTTTACGGTGGCGTCGGTGGCCACACACAGCACAAGTGTGGACACTCAGTGGTATACTGTCTTGTTTGCACAAATTATATTGTGCAGGTAAGTCGCTGAGTGTTATTTTGTGGTCCACACCATTAAAGTAAGCTCGCGCAAACCTTCACTAATAATTCGGAAACTGATTATTTCATATAGGTACTGCTATCCTTAAAACATAACCCTATGGTCACACACAGAGGCTTTACAGTGCAGACCAGTTGGCGTCGGCACAATCCAAAACTTTCAGCAGACTGAAAATTACACAAGCCGCTCTTTTCGATTTGCGCGAGCTTACGAGCTAGGTACCGTCTTACTACTCTTTATTGTCCACCACTCACAGTCCACACGCATGGGCTTACCGATACAAACTGATTTGCACAAGCAAAAGTAGGTAGGTACCTATAATACGCGGCAAAGCTAAAAAGCTTGCACGTATGGCCGGGGTTTTAACGTGAAACAGAGAAACAGATAACATATGTTTCAAAAAATAGGTCGTCTGACGACATTGTTTTCCGATCTACTGATAGTAGGTCTTCGATCAATGATCGGAGCAGTAGGTACTGAACTACACACCGAGATCTACACCACAGAAAAGCATAATTCTGGAATATTGTTTCAATTACTGACCCATGACCCACCATATAGGTATACCTAAATCCATGCAACAGCATCGCGCATCAGGTATAATAATTTTAAAGGGTTGCTAAGTACCCGAAAACAGGTTCTACATTCCAAGTAAAGTCATATTTAGGTTTGGGGGTTTTAAGTTATAACTCCCTTTAACAAATCGTTTGATTATTTTTTCATCAATATTGGCAGGTGAAAACATGAAATTTAGAGCTGATCGGTATGTGTTTATTGTTGCGTAAGAGGCACCTTCATTTATTTCGGTTACTAAAAAGTGTCATATTTGAACACATCGTGATGATGGCCTCTACAATGTATCCAATATTTTCGAAAAACAAGCATTCTACTGTTTCCATGAGCCTTCCGAGGTAGATGAAAACATTACTGGTGTGGCCCGGCAGGAAATGTTTCTTTGAAGGAATGCCCTCCGGACAATTTCCCTACCACCGGTGAAAGCTTCCTGTGTAGGGGATGAGCCTCTCTAAAGGGAGAGAGTAATACAGTTTCATGAGGTGTAAACGCTATTGGCTTTCCAATTAATAAAGATATAAACAAAGCGCACCAAGGCTGCGATGGCCACGCAGGCACCACGGATATACCAGTTGCGTGGTCCTGAATTTTTTTTTGCGTTTTAGACATCATCGAGAATGGGGGAAATGCATAAAAGTAAACATTTGTCCAAGATGTTGTGAAAGCATCTACTGCTACTGAATGTGGGCCAGGAACCAAGAAATATACTTTTTACATTTTTGATTAAGCTCAGTTGCGAAAAGGGCGATTTCCGGTTCCCCGAAACCTCTAATTATTTTGTTAAAAATCTGTGTACGTAAGTCGTATTCAGTTCCAACCGACTTTGCTCTTGATCCCCTATCAGCTTCTGTATTTTCTTTAGAACAAAGGTAGGAAGCAAATAGTGTTATTTGATTGTGTGCACACCAAGATAAAAGCGGATAGGTTATCTTGCTAAAGTTTCGGTATTTTACGCTCCCTCCCCCTGTTAGGTAGGCTGTGGCAGACTTATGGTAAATTCTTAATAAAACTCGAATATTCTTTTTTGTTTGGGTAAAGGATTTTAAGCCGTAAAAAGCAGCTTGTGTTGCAAGGTAATTAATATGTTGGAATTTATCTGATTACTGCCAAAAACCCTTTGCATGCATACCATTGCAGAAAGCGCTCCATCCTGTGGTGGATGCATCAGAGAATATTTCTAAAGAAAAGAAAAATGTAAATTTTGGACCCACCAATTAAGAATGTTTTTTATTTGATGAGTAACTAACATGTTGCTATTAGAGGTTTTTGTTGTCAGGAATTTGAATGTTTTACGCGCTAATATGTTAATGTGATGGGATGGCTGGAGCTGCCGCCAGCAAAACTCCAATAACTTTCGTAAAGTCTCTGATAGGAATAGTATATGTCTTACAGGTTTTGTTAATTAGATACTTAGCCACTTGTATTTTTGTAAAGATATAGGGGGCGAGATTTAGGCAAAACAGAAGGCAAGTAAACTGATATCATTGGCCTTCTAGAAGGAACCTGAAGTATGTTCGGTACTTTGGATGGAAAGGTAAAATATGTAGCCCCCAAATCCAAACATGTTGCATAACAAGTCTTGGTTAGAAGTTCATTAACGGTTCTGAAATCTTCGCGTTGGAAACGAGGAGCGAAAATGTATTCATTCAATGCTTTTAAGTTTAAAATGAACCTCTTGTTTCCATTAGGTTGGGTGGCAAGAAAAAATGGCAATAAGAGGTCGCCAGTATCATAAGCACATTTTGAAATGGCAGCAATGTCCAAGAGCGCTGTTATAGATTATATAGATTAGAATAACCTTAGATCGATACCCGAAAATGTTTTTAAAGAGTAATGTGACTGGTTAGACTGTCGAAGAAACGTTGATGTGAGACCTTTAAGCCAACTTAGTACAGCCAACTGTCTATTTCCTGCCACGCAGAAATGTAAGGTGATAGTCGACCCGCCTATTTTTTATGTACCAGATGTAATTTTTGTTGAGGCAGTCGTGGTTGCCCATTTCTTCGATTTGTACAGATTGTCTGTTTTCATTCGGGTGTTCCTGTCCCCGCGCCGGTAGTTTAAATATCTAGAGGAAGTATTATATGAAGAGGAGCCGGGGAAATGTCTATAAGAGGTTGATGGTCTAGCTGAAGATGGTGCTGAAGAACTGGTGGGGGTGAAAAACCTATTCTTTAGCACAGAAATGCTCTTTTGCAAATTTTGTTGGCTTTTGGCAGCTTCCCCAAACTTCGCACCAAACAAACCTGAATCCAATTGGCTAAGGAAGCATACTTGGCGTGACTTGGCATTTAGTAGAAGTAGAATATTGTGTTTCCGAAGCATTGACACTGACCAGGTATTATGAACATGTGTAAATAATAACACTGCGTCAGCTAAACAGGCCAAGTTGAGTTCGGTGTGATGTTCCTTAATTAAACTATCCATAATTACGCATATAGCCGTTAGGCCATGACCCATTTGATGTCGTAAAGATCTCAAAGAATAATATTTTTTGTTGGCCGAGTCCTTTAAACAATCCAAAACTTCATCATTAATCTTGGGGGAGCCAGCGCCGAGTTAGTTTTATGAATCAAATATTTATCTATGATCTTTTTCGACACCAGTTTGCAAAGAAGAGTCCCAACGTGATGCAATGTCATCATGCAGCTCCTCCCCTTGAATTTGGTTATCTATGGGTTGTGGTGTGGGAGGTCGGGAAGAAGGTTCCACTTGAGTACTGTCTAAATTAACGGCCTTCGGCGTGAAACCAGAGTGTACTGGGAAGTTGTCAGGTGGATCATCATCCTTCGATGAGGAAGACGCTGGAACAGCGGGCGGCCATGAGTCTTTGGAGTAAGAGGTAGTACGGTCCACGACCAAGAGGTAGATACATACAAAAATGCAGCCCACGGCTATGAAATGGTCTACCCACGGTAGAGATGAAGTCAAAAACCAAGAGAATGGATAAACCCACGGCTATCCGTCAAAAGTATTGGCCATAGAATTTGAAAAAAAAAGTACTTACCCGTCAAAAGTATTGTCCACAGTATTTGATAGTCTACCCACGGTAGAGAGGAATCCAAGGACAATAGAAATGTATAAGCCCACGGCGATCCATCAGAATTATGTCCCGCAGTAGTTGAAAGGATTTTGCAGATTCTACCCACGGTAGACAGGAATCCAAGGACAATAGAATGGATAAACCCACGGCTATCCGTCAGAATTATGTCCCGCAGTTTTTGAAAAGATTTTCATATTCTACCCACGGTAGAGATGAATCCAAGGACAATAGAATGGATAAACCCACGGCTATCCGTCAAAATTATGTCCCTCAATTAGACAGTTGAATAGTTTAAATGGAAATTGTCTAAAGACCAATAAATTGTCTTAAAATTATCCGTTAAGTTCGCAAGTCTCTCTTTGACATGTTCTAACTATTGTAACAGATTGTTAATTATTTTGTTTTGCGCTTGTGCACAGTAATGAATGGGGAGCCACTTTGGTTCGCACTGGCACTCCCGAATAATCCAAAATAATCGCGCACAAGTTTCGGTTCACTCAACGAATTCGAATAGGGTTGACTCGATGGATACGAAAAACAGAATGAATATGTAAGCAACGGTTGTGTCGGGCGCCGGTCGGATTGCTGACAAAGAATCTCTGCTGTAAACACGTATAGATGGATGTGATAAATCAGAAACTACAACGTAATCATATCGGAAGACAAGCGAAGGAAAATAATTATGCGGTCATAGAAGAAACAACTATAGTTCTTCTCACACAAAGCTATAATAGTATGCCGCTTGCTGATGCTCACACTCTCACAGTGAGGACCAAACCCAACCCAAAAATCTTGTATCTAAGTATCTATGAGTGAGGACTTAAAATATTAAATATAAATAAAATAGACAAAACACGAATAACGTAAAAGTGGGGAGAGAGTGAAAGAGAGAGAAGACGCAAGCAGAGTTGCCATATGATGCTTATAAAATCCTGAAAAGCAATAATAACAATTCCGTGGAAATTACTTGTCAGCGATTCAGTTCATATTTAATAATAGACATATTTATTAGGCCGAAATTTAGCCACAGCACAGGTTTGTTGTTTCCTTCAGCATAGAATATACATACAGAAAAAATTGTCCAGTTTTATTTAGGCAGGTAGGTAATATAGTATTGTCGCCCTAGCAAACATTGTCAATCGGCTTGTTGTCGGTCGACATCGTCGGGAATATGTCGGCATTGACACTACTTCTACTTAGCGGCTACGGCAAGTTGCATCAACGCCGACTGTTCAGTTAATGTGAATAAAGCTCTAAAGTCATGAAACAATTTATTCATTTTCAACAAACCTCTACACTCCGCAGAATAGATAAATCTGAAAATTTAAAACACAGCAGGGAAGGAATCCAGATTGGAGAATCACAAACAATCACAGTAAGTATTCTGATTTTGATAACGTGATAACCATAATGATGTTCTCGATACTGCTGTGAAAAAATGCCGTAATATCGCTTTCCAAAATAACAGAAATTGAACACAATGAACCTATTGATCCTTCGCCCTCTACATCACATTTTGAAGCCAATGTCGACAAATCTAGCAATTATTTTGGACAACAAATAACAGAATCTAATTTTCTGCAAGTGGGGGTAATAGAAAGAATGACTGAATGTCAATTTCCAGATATTAAGTTAAGAATATGATTCTGATGATAATGAATTAAGACGAAATACAACATCTAACAGTACAGTTCTTCTAGCAGTAATTTCATGAAAGTGTGGGCCCTGCGAAATAATAGCACTCACACTGCTTCATCAGAGCTTTTAAAATAGTCAACTGCCCCATTATAAATAACATCCCACTGGATGCTCGTAGATCACCGAAAAGGCCTAATTTCAAATAAATTATGGCTTTGAAATTTTTTCTGCTTGTGTCCCTTATTCCCAGTACTGATATATGCAGGAAAGAATAAATTTCTTTTATTGTTTTAGTGACAATCAGAAAAAATGCGAACTCCCATTCTGCCATATTGAGAGAAGAAGGGGTGGTAGTAAAAAATTGGTTCCGAAATGCCACACATATGAAGGGTGGCAGATCAAAAAGGGGAATTGTAAAGTTTATTTTATTTTTATTCTAATATAATGTATTACTTTATACATATATGATCTGTTACCAGTTTTAATGACCGAATGTAGCTTTGTTTTCTAATATTGCGCGGCAATAAATTGTAGACGTGGAACGTATGTTTCTACTTTATTTGATATA